>CM035119.1:39110929-39418421 GCA_020205555.1 Panax stipuleanatus
CGATGGTTAGGGCTTTATGGTTTGCATTTGGAGTGAGAACGGATTGAGAATCAGTCGACTGGAAAGGTTTTTTTTTTTTAAAAAAACTGAATTTCATTAAATCCCCTGGGGCGGAATAAAATGGCTTAGGAATTACGCAGGGGCGATGTTTGGCAGAGAGGTTCGCGTCGGGGCGTGTATTGAATCCAATAGAGGCGGATTTAGGCAGAGAGTACTCCGCCGGGGCAGCTTCCCCAGGTGTAATAAATCCACCGAGGCGGATGTAGGCTTATTCTGATAACCTTGTCTAGCACTTGTTTTGCAGGCTTACTATTTAATTTGATCTCCCAAAGCATCCCACCTCTACTTAATGATCTTTTGCATGATTCTTCCTTATAATTCTCATTATCAACACATGTAATGGTAACAATTAACGAGGGCCTGAACAAGCATTTTAGAGAATGAACAAGCAAACTTTTATTAAAGAAATATTATCCTAAAACTAACTACTCTACTACCGAATGGAAAAATTGAATCTAAATAATGAAAACTAGAACTATGATTGGGTTGCCTCCCATCGAGTGCTTGATTTAGAGTCTTTCAGCCTGACTACTCCCTGCTTTAAACTGGATCAACTAGCACAATTGAGGATTTCTGACGATCGAAGTCACCACCCCAATAATGCTTTAGGCGTTGCCCGTTAACCTTAAATGTTTCATTTGGATTTCGACTGACTAATTCAACGGCGCCATGTGGGAATATTGTCTTGATGATAAACGGACTTGACCACTGAAACTTAAGCTTTCCAAGAAATAGTTTCAGTTTGGAGTTGAACAAGAGAACAGCTTGGCCCGACTCGTACTTCCTTTCAATGATTTCTTTATCGTGAAATCTCTTGACTATCTTTTTGTACAACTTTGCATTCTCATATGCCTGCAAGCCAAATTCATCTATCTCATTTAGTTAAAGAAGCCTCTTCTCCCTTGTAGCTGTGAGATCCAAGTTCATCTTTCCAATGGCCCAATATGCTTTGTGCTCAAGTTCGATCGGTAAGTGACATGCTTTGCCGTAGACAAGCAGGTATGGTGATATGCCAATTGGTGTCTTGTACGCGGTTCGATACGCCCATAGTGTGTCATCCAACTTCACCGACCAATCTTTTCGAGTCGGATTCACAATTTTCTCTAGAATCCTCTTCACTTCTCTATTAGATACCTCCGCTTGGCCACTAGTCTGGGGGTGATAGGATGTGGAAATTCTATGAGTAACCCCACATTTAGCTAGGAGAGCTGAAAAATACTTATTGTAGAAATAGCTCCCCTCATCGCTGATAAATGCTCTTGGCGTTTCAAACCTCGTGAAGATGTTTTTCTAAAGAAATTTCAAGACTACCTTAGCATCGTTTGTCTGCAAAGAAACTGCCTTAACCCATTTGGAAACATAATCCACTGCCAAGAGAATATACAAGTTGGTGAAAGAAGATGGAAACGGCCCCATGAAATCGGTTCCTCAAACATCGAAGACTTCAACTTCCAAGATCGTGTTCAAAGGCATTTCATGATGCTTAGAGATATTACCCACCCTTTGACATCTATCACACTTTTGAACAAAATAGTTGGCATTTTTGAACAACATGGGCCAGTAGAATCCCGCTTGTAATAACTTGGCAGCTGTCCTATCGCTCCCATAATGTCCTCCATACAACAAATCATGGTAATGATATAAGATGCTCTCAATTTTACTCTGTGGAACACACCGTCAAACATCCGATCTGCACATTGTTCGAATAAAATGGCTCATCCCACATATACCTTCTTATATTATGAAGAAACTTTTTCTTTTATTGGCTTATCAAGTCTAGAGAGAACACGTTGCTCACTAAAGGGTTGACATAATCGGTATACCATGGGACTTCTTTGTCAACCACAAACAACTGCTCATCCGAAAAGAACTCGTTGATCAACACTTTTTCTCCTTTGCCCGATCCGGATTCTCTAGTCTCGATAGATGGTCCGCCACCTGATTTTCCTTACCCTTCCTATCCTGAATTTCCAAGTTAAATTCCTGAAGAAGAAGAATCCATCTAATCAGTCTTGGTTTTGTATCTTTCTTTGAAATTAGATACCGTATAGCAGAATGATATATGAAAACCACTACTTTGGTCCCAATTAGGTATGACCAAAACTTGTCGAATGCTTATAAGACTGCAAGTAGCTCTTTCTCGGTCGTCGTGTAATTTAGTTGAGTATTCGACAGTGTTTTGCTAGCATAATAAATGGTATAAAAGATCTTATCCTTGTAATGGCCCAAAATTGCACCTATCGCATAGTCACTAGCATCACACATCAACTTAAAAGGCATAGACCAATCCGTTGCCAATATTACATGTGTTGTTGTCAGTTTCTTCTTCAGCTGGTCAAAAGCTGTCAAACATTCCTCATCAAATTTAAATTGGAAATCCATCTCCAACAAACTGCATAATGGCTTTGTGATCTTGGAGAAGTCCTTCATAAATCTGCGGTAAAACCCAGCATGCCCTAAGAAATTACGAATTCCCTTAACTAAAGTTGGTGGTGGAAAATTTTTAATCGTCTCAAACTTGGCTTTGTCTACCTCAAGCCCCTTTACTGACACTTTATGTCCAAGGATGATCCCTTCCTGAACCATGAAATGACACTTTTCCCAATTACGCACTAGATTTGTTTCCACACATCTTTTAAGTACCATGATCAAATTTTCTAGGAAACTGTTAAACAAATCAACGAACACCGAAAAGTCTTCCATGAAAACCTCAATGTTTTGTTCCACCATATCTGAGAATATTTCCATCATACACCTTTGAAAAGTCGCAGGTGCATTACATAAATCGAAGGACATCCTCCTAAATGCAAATGTACTATATGGACATGTGAATGTTGTCTTTTCTTGATCCTCCGGAGCAACAACAATCTGGTTATACCCCGAATATCCATCTAGAAGATAATATAACTCATGCCCTGCTAATCTGTACAACATCTGATCAATGAAGGGTAAAGGAAAGTGATCCTTTCGGGTTGCCTTATTGAGTTTTCTGTAATCCATACAAACCCTCCAGCATGTCACTATTCTCATCAGTATCATTTCATTATTCTCATTTGCCACTACTGTCATACCACCCTTCTTCGAGACACACTGTATTGGGCTCACCCATGAACTGTCGAAGATATGATATATGATCCCAGCATCAAGCTATTTCAAAATTTCCTTCTTCACCACCTCTTTCATAATCGCATTATGTCTCCACTGCTATTCCACTTTGGGTTTCACATCATATTCCAAGAGAATTTTATGCATACAGAATGATGGACTTATCCTCTTGATATTTGCGATAGTCCATCCGATTGCAGATTTGTAATCGCGAAGGACTTGTATCAACTTACTTTCCTAAAATTTGTTAAATGCAGATGCAATAATAACATGCAAATTAGATGAAGTACCCAAATACATATACATGAGGTGGTTAGGTAAAGGTTTCAGTTTAGTGTGGGAGGTTCCGGATCTATAGATGATTTCATACGTATTGAATATTTTTCTGCATACTCTAACGACTCAAAAGTAATCCTGAACATACTTACCCTTGGCAATGCATCCAATATCTGCAGATACTCTATCAGTTCCGGATCATCCATGTCAGTATCCCCCAGCAATGTAGTTTCTAACAGATCGGTATTCAACATCCTCAAAAACTCATCATCCATTAGTTCTCAAACACATCCATACGGTAACATTCTTCATCATCCTTAGGAAATTTCATGGCTTTGAACACATTGATTGCCACTTCTGGTCTTGAAACCTCATAGTCAATTCTTCTTCCTGCACATCGATGAGTGTTCTACCAGTAGCCAAAAAATGGTCTCCCCATGATGATTGGAATGTCCTTATCTTTTTCATAATTTAGAATGATGAAGTCGACTAAAAAAATGATTTTGTCCACTTTAACTAGAATATCCTCCACAATACCCCTCAGATAAGTCACTGATCTGTCTGCAAGCCGTAGAGAGATATTTGTCGGTCTCGGTGCTGGTTTTCCCAACTGAGTGTAGATAGATAATGGCATCAGTGACTAGTGGGTTTTATACCTACGAATTGGACACCTTTTAGACTTGATTCTTTGTTAACTTTAAGTATTTTTAGTGTCATTTTACTTATTTTTGTGTTTGTGTTGTAGGAAACGGCTTCGGAGGGTCAAAACATAAAAATGGAGCTTAATGACATTTTTGTAATTTCTGGTTACTGTTTATGCGCCGGGACTAAGTTTCCTAGTGTAAAATCTACGCCTAGGCTAAGTTATCGAGAAAAAAAAGGAATTTCAGAAGTTGAGTCTAAGAAGGATTTGTTTGGCTGATTGGTTCAAGGGCTTTAAGAAGGGCTAAAAGACACATAAAAAGGGATATAAAAGGAGGAGTATTCACAAGGATTAGAGAAATTTTCCATTCCATTAGATTAGATAAAATCCTAGTTTATATTAGAGTTGAAGATTGAAGCAATTGAAGATCATTGGAGATTCAGAGTGGAGCAAGAGAAATTCAGATTTGCATATCTCAATTCCTAACTTCTCTTTACTTCTATCTTTTTATCTTTCAATGTATAAACAATTGTGGATTATGAATTTTGACTTATTCATGAGCTAAACTCTATTTTGAGATTATAATGGATCTTTTTGCGTAGTTTGCTTTGATATGCTTTCGTGTTAATCTTATTAAATATTATTGGATCGTCTATTATGGTTTGTGATTAATTGCTTAATTTCCTAGATATCAATTACCGTGATAATCTATATAAAATTGAGAGACGGATTATGGGTTTAGATCTGGTCATAATAGCATGTGATTGTGTTTTCTGCATGGTATTGGAATTTATGATTTGTGTTTAGGATAGAGATATACCTTTACACCACATGTAATCTGATAAGAACTTGTGCTTAAACTCTCTTTAATTGTAATTCACATAGAGATATAGTGGATTAGTTAATTAGGGTGTTCTACTTAGTTCTATCAACTGTGGATTTAAGTTGATATGGGTATGGTACATCGGGAGATGGTTATATTTTACCTTAGTGTTCTTGATTAACAATCCTAGATAATTAATTTGAATTAACGAGAAATGTATTGATTTAAATGAAACAATAGGTGAAATTGTAGTCTCAAGTCTTCATATTCTAGTTTCATTCTAGGGGTAGTTAGAATTAGTTTAATTATATATTGTTAATTCAAAATACTACATCATTCATTTAAATAAGATTAAGTTGGTTACAGGTTAGTACATGGTAATTTTTATTAAATAATTCCTCGTGGGAACGATACTCTACTTTCACTTTATTACTTGTTGACCACGTATACTTGCGTGTTGTGCGTAACTAGATTTCTCCCTAACAAGTTTTTGGCACTGTTGTCGGGGAATTAGTTTAATAATTTTTGCCAATATTAATTTCAATCAAATTAGTCTTAATTTAAACATTTTTTTTCTTTTTATTTAATTATCTTCCTATTTTACTCTCTTTTCAGGTACCATGGTTGGATTAAATTATCACTGGCCATATTCGAGTATGACTCAGCCAGAGACACAGGGATTGATGGACTCAATGGAATTTCTGCATTATCAGCACAGCTTGAGACACTTTTGAAGAGGTTGGATGTTCTTGTAGCCCAATGTCTTCGAAGGATAACAGTTACTTATGATTATTGTACTGGCAATCATCCGAGTCATCAATGCACCGTCAGTTTTTGACCATCACAATATAGTGGTGATTACCTCAACGACTATGCTTACCCTAACTATCACCAAAATTGGGGGTATCACCTGGATTCTTCATGGAGCTACAATTATGAAGACCAATACTACGCTCTAAATCCAACATATACACCAGAGTTCTCATGTCCACCTCCATTGCCATAAGAATAAAAGTCAAAATATGGAGGAATTCATGCCTAAGATCATAGCAGACCAAGAGGAGATGAAGATGAGACAGGAAATATCGAGCCAAAATCTTAAAAATCAGATGAAACAACTCATAAATGCCTCAACCAATGGTCCTCAATACATGGATTCCGAGACTGAAATAGAAAATTCAAGATTGGAGGAATTATTGTCCAAGTTCATAGCGTCGAATGAGGAGAAGAGGATTAATCAAGAGAGGTCAATTTGAAATCTTGAGAATCAGATAAAGCAAATGACCAAAGTCTTAAACAACCGTCCTCCAAACACTTGGCTTTATGACATGGATTTCGAAACTGATGGAGAGCCCGAACCAAATCTACAACTGGATGAGCCATAAGATATCGAAAGAGAGGAGACAAGTGGGGCTAAAGAAAAGGAAGTCGGCAAAGATCTAACTATAAATTCCAAAGAAGACAAACCGATTCTGTTAGTTCCCCAAGTGCCTTCTCCACCAAAGATCAAGGATCCAATCAGTTTTGTAAACCTATGCCCAATTGGTAGTCATGTCGTCGGCGAAGCTCTTTATGACATGAGAGCTAGTACAACAATGGAGTCATGGTGGGATGAGAGAGAGAAGTTAGATGAAGAACCCATTGTGTTTGACAAACTTCCATGCCTAAATATGATCACAGACACAATGGAGATAGCACCTAGTTATTTGCCCTTCTTAATGGAGATCATACCTAATAAGAGCATGCTAGGTGACTTTGATCCACTGGCCATTGTTAATGGGAGCCTCCCAAAGGATAATTTACTACTAATGGATGGAGGGTTCCTCAATTATCGAAGAAGAATTGGATAGCGTTGACCAGACAAAGTCAGGCTGAAAGACTCTAAACCATGCTTTAACTAGGAGGCAACCCATGAATTTTATATTTATTTTAGTCTATTTGCTTTACTAATAGGAAAATAAGTTGTTATATTTGACGGGTTCGACTAATGGCCACTACGACTACCAGTCGGAAGTCTCGCTCACCGGTGAGCGAGTGGCTGCCCAGCTCGACTGTGAGCTGGCGGGGGTTGCAAGGTGGCAGCGCCCCCTGGAAGCCAAGCACTTATGAGCTAATTTGTAGAATGTCCATTTGTCAAATTCTCAAATTTTTAACAAATTAGTTCTTTCATTTTGTCAATTTGTAGGATTTATTCTCTTTATAAGTTTTCATACTCATGATCCAAAGTGCTTACTCTAATCCATTTTGTCTCTCATCATTGCAAGTATGAGGGGTTCAATGTGAAAGTGACGAAGTATGGGAAGGCATCCGAAACTGAGACTGCACAGAAATTGAAGAAAATTTTCAAAAAAGTTAGACTTGTGCCCTGGCGGAAAAAATTAACAAAGGAAACTGCGCCCCGGCGCAGAGTGCTATGCCAAAATGAGCCCCAGCGGCTTCGGATCGCGCCCCAGCGCAGACACCTCTGCCAATACTCGCCCCGATGCAGTTTACTGAATAAAAATGTGCCCCGATGGAGTCGACGATTTTTAGTTTTTAAAAAACAACTCCCAACCTTGATCAAACTCTACTTTTACCCATTCTAAATACATCCCTTCGAGCCCTAACACCAAATTTAAGATACTCTCACACCTATGTTCAAAAGCAAACACAGAATCAAACCCTAATCAGTGTTCCAACAGAATACAACATCTCCACCAATGGCATTCATCTACAAACTAGGGTTCTACCAGACCACATTGGGGGAGTTCACATGGATTAGCCACTAGGGCAGTTTCAACTAACTCTGGGCAACAATTGTGCATTCTAAAAGGATCATTCACTGATGAAGCACCCAATTCATGCTACTCTAATCACAGGCAAGGTAATCCACATAAATTCATCAGTTACTCCTAGAGAGTGACAGTACTGTACTTGGATTTGCAATGTGAGTATATATTGACTGTAAACTTGGATAGAATAAATTATGGACCAATTAAGTGGAATGTTTGGATGTATTTTGGTTGAATTGTGGTAATTAGTTGTAAAACTTGAAAAGTGATTGTCAATCAAGTTTGGGGGAGGGTTTGACATGACAGTGCAGTCACTACACAAGGTGTTTGTTAGAGGGTTTCAAAGACTAAGAAGTATGTTTACACATAAATAAATCCCTCACTCATATCCTTCTGTGCGGAGTCTTGAAAATGGGTATGTTGGGCAAGAATTTCTCCATCTACTCCACGAATTACAAAGATTTGTTGTACCGCTCCAGATCAGTTCTTGAGTATCAGCCGTTGCCGATTTATCCACCACTAGACATCGATGATGCGGAGGTCGAGCCTGACGCTTGACTATTCAGGGAAGTTCTCAGTTTTAATTCTTTCTATTTAAACAATGAGGATATTGTTCACTTTGAGTTTGGGGGTGGATCATATTGCATTACATAATTGTTTAGTTCACATACATTGCATTAGTGGTTAGTTTTGTATAGTTTTGCATATTGTAGGCATATTTCACTTAAAAAAGATAAAGTAAAAATTTAAAATCACAAAAATTTTTCTTTTACATTGAGTGTTTACATATAGAATGTTGCATGAATCTAGGCAATAGATTGGGATGAATTTAGTTCGGCCTATGATAAGATTGGTTTTGCATGTTAACTTGAACAGTGTGTTGATTTAAGATGAGTTCTAATTTTAATCATGACAAAAATCTGAGCCAGTCTGAAACTTATGTAACTAGTTAGCACTTAAAGTTTGACTATTTTAATCAACTTAGTTCAAGGGTTTTATAATTGGTTTCTGGAGGAAAATCTTTGTTAAAATTTAATGAGATATATGACCTGGTAGAAAAGGTTAAAATAGGTAAAAACTTGAGTTTGGGGGGAATCTATGGGGTATATGAATAAAAATGATGAAAAAGGAAAAAAACTATAGAAAATCCAGAAAAAGAAATTTTTTTGAATAAACACATTGACTAGTTTGGTTTTGTGGCCTTTGTTACTCGAATAAGTATGCCCTAGGGGATGTCTTTACACCCAGCGCCCTAAAACCATCTGGTTTGGGAGTCGTTGGTCGAAAGTTCGATACATTGGTAACATTGATACGCCTAAGAGAATCAGACATTGCACAGTCAAGTGTAAACGTGGGATGGAGCGTAAAACGCACTCGTGAATGAATAAAAATAGGAATAAGTCTCAGTAGAGACCCCTGAATTTGGTAATTGCATAGTTTTAACCAAAATTGTTATGTTTACAGATTAATTAAATTGGAACTAAAATTTTCCTTCTAAGAAGTTTGTTGCGATTATCTTGAACTGTGGTTAGTTAGAATGGTTAACGAGCACACACGCACAACATGGGTGATGACAGGTTTGGATTGACTGATTGGTTAAGTTATGGACTGTGACTTGATTGCATATATTATTTTAGTATCATATGGTATCTTTGATGCCTGTTGCTAGACATCATACTGATTTATTGCTGGGTTCGTAGGCATATTAGGAAGTAGATCATGAATATGCATTCATGTAGATAGGTTGGTTTGTTTATTTTTATTTCATTTATGTTTTTGCTTGAGAACAAGAAAAGTCTTGAGTTTGGGGGTATTTGATTACTGGATTTTATACCTACGAATTGGACACCTTTTAGACTTGATTCTTTGTTAACTTTAAATATTTTTAGTGTCATTTTACTTATTTTTGTGTTTGTGTTGTAGGAAACGGCTTCGAAGGGTCAAAACATGAAAAATGGAGGTTAATGGCATTTTTGTAATTTTTGGTTACTGTTCATGCGCCGGGGCTAAGTTTCCTAGTGTAAAATCTGCGCCTAGGCTAAGTTGTCGGGAAAAAAATGAATTTCAGAAGTTGAGTCTAAGAAGGATTTGTTTGGCTGATTGGTTCAAGGACTTTAAGGAGGGCTAAAAGATACATAAAAAGGGATATAAAAGGAGAAGTATTCTCAAGGATTAGAGAGATTTTCCATTCCATTGGATTATATTAGATTAGATTAGATAAAACCCTAGTCTAGATTAGAGTTAAAGATTGAAACAATTGAAGATCATTGGAGATTCAGAGTGCAGCAAGAGAAATTCAGATTTGCATATCTCAATTCCTAACTTCTCTTTACTTCTATCTTTTTATCTTTCAATGTATAAACAATTGTGGATTATAGATTTTGACTTAATCATGAGCTAAACTCTATTTTGAGATTATAATGGATCTTTTTGCGTAGTTTGCTTTGATATGCTTCCGTGTTAATCATATTAAATATTATTGGATTGTCTATTATAGTTTATGATTAATTGCTTAATTGCCTATCTATCAATTACCATGATAATCCATATGAAATTGAGAGACGAATTATGGGTTTAGATCTAATCATAATAGTATGTGATTGTATTTTCTACATGGCATTGGAATTCATGATTTGTGTTTAGAATAGAGATATACCTTTACACCACATGTAATCTGATAAGAACTTGTGCTTAAACTCTCTTTACTTGTAATTCACATAGAGATATAGTGGGTTAGTTAATTAGGGTGTTCTACTTGGTTCTATCAACTGTGCATTTAAGTTGATATGGGTATGGTACATCGGGAGATGGCCATATTTTACCTTAGTGTTCTTGATTAACAATCCGATATAATTAATTTGATTTAACGGGAAATATATTGATTTAAATGAAACAATAGGTGAAATTGTAGTCTCAAGTCTTCATATTCTAGTTTCATTCTAGGGGTAGTTAGAATTAGTTTAATTATATATTGTTAATTCAAAATACTACATCATTCGTTTAAGTAAGATTAAGTTGGTTACAGGTTAGTACTTGGTGATTTTTATTAAATAATTCCTCTTGGGAACGATACTATACTTTCACTTTATTACTTGTTGACCATGTATACTTGCGTGTTGTGCGTAACTAGATTTTACCCATCAATCAGGTTAATACTTGCACCCAAATCACACAAACTTCTGCTGAAAGACAAACTACCTATAGTGCATAGAATAGTAAAGCTGCTCGTATCTTTCAATTTTGGAGGGAGCTACTTTTGCAATATGGCGCTACACTCTTCGGTTAAAGCATCGTCTAAAAATCACATAACTTCTTTTTGCCTGGTTAAGATATCCTTCATGAACATGGCATAACTAGGCATCTGCTCTAACGCTTCTGCAAACGGGATGTTGATATGTAACTTCTTGAACATCTTGAGGAATTTGGAAAATTGCTTATCTAGATTTTATTTCTGAAATGCTGTGGATATGGCAGTGGTGGAAATACTACTTGTTTTTTTGCCTGACCCTTAACCACTGGCTCATTTTCTACCTTTTTCTATTTAATTTTTTCATCTGCTTTTTCCTCAATCTCTGGAACCTTTATTAGACTATCCGCACTTTGGTCTTCTAACTGTTTCCCACTACGAAGTGTCACTGCCTGACATTGCTCTATCCCATCATTCTTTGGATTAACTTTTGTGTTTCTTGAGAGCGCTCCTTGAGGTCTGTTAGTCAAGATATTAGCCATTTGTCCCATCTGATTCTCAAGATTCCAGATTACTGCTACTTGACTTTTCATTACCACCTCATTACTAGCTATGTACTTCATGAGCAGTTCTTCCAAATCTAACTTCTTTTCGGGTTGCGAAAATGTCTGCTGTTGCTGATTTTTAAACCTAGGAGGCTATGTCGGTTGTGGAGCCTGATGATGATTCTGATTATTACTCCATTAAAAGTTAGGATGATTCCTTGACCCCGGATTGTAGCTATTCTGATATGGATTTGACAAACGGTTATAGCTACCCAAAAACTGAACTGGCTCAGGATTAATCGTACACTGCTTTGTTATATGTGAACCCACACACAACTCACAAACGAATGCCATTTGTTGAATGTTTTCCCCTAAAATTGCATCCATTTTCCTTGAAAGTGCTGACATCTGAGCTGCTAAAGTTGTTATTGCGTCCAGTTCTAACACCCCTACTACCTTAGGCTGATTCATCCTTGCAGTCAGCCACTGATAATTGTTAGCTTCCATAGTTTCCAGCAACTGGTAACCCTCATCACAGTTCTTGGCCATAATTGCCCCACCCGCTGCAGCATCTATACTCGATCTCACCGTACTGAATAGTCCATTGTAAAAAGTCTGCACCTGAAGCTATTTGGGAATCCCATGATGTGGAAATTTTCGCAATTAGTTTTTGAACCTTTCCTATGCTTCACACAGCGATTTTGAGTCATGTTGAACGAAAGAGAAGATATCGTTCCTCATCTTTGTTGTCTTTGCTAACGGGAAGAACTTGGCAAGGAGTTTTTGAGTCATATTATTCCATCTAGCGATTGAGCCCGGTGGTAGAGAATGAGGCCAACTCTTAGCCTTATCCCTAAGAGTGAAGCTGACTATGTGATCGTTTGAATCGTAATTCGAAAAACCTTCAAGCTTACATAAATTCTGAACCATTTTTATTTTACCAGGCTTGATCTCAAAATTTGTGGCATTAATGGCAGGCCTGGTAATACTCAACTAAATTTCTGTAACTCACAGTATGGCATAGTCCCGCAGTGCTTTTTGTTCTTCTTCAGCCATATTAATCGGTGTTTCTAGTGTCTCTCGAGTTTCCTTAATCCACTTACTCAACTGCTAAAACCTTTTTTCGATGTCGTCCTCATAAGGAAACAATTCTGGCTTCTTTTGTGACGCCCCCAGAATAGGTCCAGTCAACCCAACCCATTCCAAGTCGCCAAATACATGGTACAGAATCCAAATACAAACTTTTATATCACACGGTCGTGCAAAATACGACTACACAACTGTGAGTGTCAATACAAATATGTAAAAAATATTAACATTTAAACTAAGTCCTCATTACAATTATTATCACACTATTTATTAGAAATAGTGAGGACTACTACTGCTCTAACTCGGACAATCACTCTGTCCCCCGACTAGTTTTTACGACATTCTCATTTCCTGAAGAGGACAATAGATGAAAAGGGTGAGCTCAACTAGCCCAGTAAAGAATATTATGACTAAGATAATAAAGAATAATTTATCGTTAGTCTTCAACAAATCAGATAAAATATTATGGACAACAAGTTTTAGATCAACAACTGCAACGGAAGTATCAATTCATTAGAAGAGTTACGTAGAGAATGAAGTCTACTATCTTCTCTGATTTAAAAGTCCATCATTAATATTTTATCCCTGTAACATTAATCAATATATATCTTGAATCAAATATTCATCTTTGCACTACGGCCAAAGATATTCATCAGGTAATCATTCATCTTTGCACTACAGGCCAAAGATATTCATCAAATAATCATCCATCTTTGCACTATAGGCCAAAGATATTCAGTTATATCATCATTTAGGACTAAGGGTGATGAACAACATTTTAAAGAACGAATCCCGTGAGATAAAGGACAAAAATTAGGAATTCGGAACTTATTTTATCCAAGTTCAAAAATACTCCTTAATAATACTTTGTGGAGCAAAATTCAAGAATAAATCTCAAAACTTGGATCCAATCAAAAAGATAGAACCCATAATAGCCAACTTGGACAAATAAAAGAAAATTTAATTTTTCCGTGAATAGTGCCGTATACGTGAATACTGTCGTATACGTGAATAGTAACCCCGAGGGAAAAAAAATAAGAATTTCACAATAAAATTCATGCCAATATTTTGGTATAATAATATTGAAAAGAATAACATCATTTACGAAAGAAAATAACATCCCTTACCTCAAAAGAACAGTACTTCTAACTGGAATTTTAGGTATAATGCTGAAGGAAAGTTGTACTGAATAGCAACACTCAAAGTATTTAAATACTCACAAAAATACGCTCGATATTATAGAGAGAGAAAACTTCTGATTCTGGTGTGATTTTCAAATTCTAATTCAGCACCCTATTTATAGAAAAATGCTTAGAACGCCAAAGCAGAAAATTTAATAAAATAATATTTTTTTAAAAAAAATTCCGCCCACCTGTTGACCAAACTCATCAGCCACCACCTGTGGGGCCCACCAACATAAAAAATGTTTTTCTTTTAAAAAATATTTATAACCCCAAAAATCAATTATTCCGGAACTTTAATAATTCATAATAAATAGCCCTTTTATCAGAAAAATTCGAATTAACGAGTTCGAGCAGAGCTCGCGGGTATCCCGGTTCGTTTGATTTTACAGCCCTAATTTTAAAAATTATAAAAATATCTTTTTTAATGGTAACAACTACGCCGTTATTTTAAAAACTCATTCGTGTCGTTTTTTTCATCCGACAGTTTTCCGTTATGGGGCCCATAAATGGCTGCGCCGTCGTACGAATATTCCCCGACAGGAAGAATATTCCACGACTAAACGAATATTTCTTGACAACAATGAATATTTTATAACCACTTGCTTATTTAAAATATTTGCGCATTTTACCCATAACATTCCACATTATCAAATTAACCTCTGACTATTTCAAAATAATATATAGAGGAAATTCAATTTTTTATTCCTAAAAGTTGGGGTCTTACAACCTCGCCTCCTTATGAAATTTCATCCTCGAAATTGACGTGCGTACCTGATGTTTCGAAAAGGTGAGGATACCTCGCTTTCATTTTTGATTCCAACTCCCAAGTCATTTCCTCAATAGTATGGTTCCTCCATAAAACTTTCACTTGTGGTATAACCTTTGTGCGTAGGACATGCTCCTTCCTATCCAAAATCTTGACTGGTACCTCCTCATAAGTTAAATCTTAGGCTATCTCGTCCGGTTCTAACTCAATAATGTGGTTCGGGTCTTTCACATATTTACGTAACACGAATATGTGAAACACGTTATGAACACGAGACATGTTTGGAGGTAAAGCGAGTCTATAGGCCACATTTCCTACTCGGTCAAGAATCTCAAATGGACCAATGAATCGTGGATTGAGCTTTCCTCTCTTGCCAAAACCTCGTAACTCCCTTCCATGGAGCAACACGTAACAACACATGGTCCCCAACATTAAATTCTACGTCCTTTCGATGAAGATCCGCATAACTCTTTTGTCGATCCTGTGCCGTTTGTATACGTTGTCGGATCATTTGGATCTTTTCTGTAGTCATACGTACCAACTCTGGTCCCAACAATGTTGCCTCACCCACCTCATCCCAACACACTGGAGAATGACACTTTCTCCCATACAATGCCTCGAATGGAGCCACGCCTATACTTGCCTGATAACTGTTGTTGTAAGAGAATTCCACCAATGGTAGGTACTTATCCCAACTCCCTTTGAAGTCTAGAACACAGAGTCTCAATAGATCTTCAAGAGTTTGAATAGTCCTTTTCGATTGTCCGTCCGTCTGAGGATGATATGCCGAACTGAATAGTAAATCCGTACCTATAGCTTTCTGCAAACTAACCCAAAATTGTGAAGTAAATCTTGGGTCACGATCCGAAACTATGGATACTGGCATGCCATTCAATCTCACAATCTCATTCATGTACATACGAGTAAGACGTTCAAGGGAATAGGTCTCACGTATCGGCAAGAAATGAGCAGACTTGGTTAATCTATCAACAATAACCTAAATCGCATCTATGCCTTAAGAAACCTTGGGAAGACCCGTAACGAAATCCATGTGTTCCCACTTCCACTTTGGAATCTTAAGTGGTTGTAATGGATCCTTCGGCACTTGATGCTCCGCCTTTACACGTTGACAAGTTAAACATCTCGAAATAAACTCTGCAATCTCTCTCTTTATATTGTTCCACCAAAATGTATGTCGAAGATCACGATACATTTTAGTACTCCCAGGATGGATTGCAAACGGTGTGTTGTGTGCCTCCATCATGATTCTATGCTTCAAGTCAGAATCGTTAGGAACACAAAGTTTGGAGTTGACTTGAAGTATTCCCTCTTCATTGATTCTTGCTTCTGGAATGGCACATTCTTGCACCTTCTTCCTCATCTTCATCAGCTCCGGGTTTGTAGCTTGAGCAAATTTAACTTTATCAATTAAAGCTGGTTCTACGCGTATACTTGACATCATCATTTGGGTCCCCAGAGTCTTGAACTCTATCTCCATCTTTTGTAATTCACACAGAATAGGCCTTTGTGTGGACATCATCGCACTTGTTTCCGCATATGATCTTCTACTCAATGCGTCAGCTACCACGTTCGCTTTTCCCGGATGGTATTGGATGGTATGATCGTAATCTTTCAACAGCTCAAGCCAACGTCGTTGCCGCATGTTGAGTTCCTTTTGAGAGAAAAAATATTTAAGGCTTTTATGATCCATATAAATCTCCATTTTCTCCCCATATAGGTAGTGTCTCCAGATCTTCAACGCGAAAACGACTGCTGCCAACTCTAGATCATGAGTAGGATAATTCCTCTTATATTCCTTGAGTTATCGCGAGACATAGGCTATGACTTTTCCATGTTGTATGAGAACACATCCTAACCCTTTGCCCGAAGCATCGCTATAGATAACAAATCCATTCGAACCAGATGGTATTATCAGAACAGGTGCCAAGATAAGTCTCCTCTTGAGCTCTTGGAAGCTCTTCTCGTATTTCTCGCTCCAAACGAATTTTGTATCTTTCCGAGTCAGCTGAGTTCATGGAGTAGCGATTCGAGAGAATCCCTCCACGAACCTCCGATAATAATCGGTTAAGCCCAAAAAGCTACGCACTTCAGTCACCGACTTTGGTTGCTCCCAACTTTGTATTGCTTCAATCTTTGCCGGGTCCACAGATACTCCATGTTTCGATACCACGTGCCCAAGGAATGCTACTTCCTCAAGCCAGAACTCGCATTTCTTCAACTTAGCATATAACTTGTTTTCAGGAAGTCTTTGAAGTATTAGCTTCAAGTGGTGCTCATGATCTTCACGGCTTTTGGAATAGATGAGGATGTTATCAATAAAGACAACCACAAATTGATAAAAATACTCCTTGAATACACGGTTCATCATATCCATGAAAGGAGCTGGAGCATTAGTCAATCCAAAAGACATGACTAGGAATTCATAATGCCCGTACCGAGTTCTGAAAGCAGTCTTTGGAATATCCTCAGTTTTAATCTTTAGCTGATGATATCCAGAACTAAGATCGATCTTTGAAAAGAATTATGCTCCTTGCAACTGGTCGAACAAGTCATCAATGCGAGGTAGCGGATACCTATTCTTAATGGCGTTGGGTTTGTACGAAACGTAAGCATGCAATCAAATTACATAAACGCAGCGGAAGGGATGAAAAATAAGATTTTAAAATTTCTTACAAACCCTTAACCATGATCTTTCTTGTGCATCAATTATCAGTCAATACATAGAAGGAAAGGATGGAATTATACTTTTGAAGATCTAAGCTTCCTCAGGTACAAGTTCTACTCCTTTGATTCCTTTGATTCCTCTGTAGTGGCTTCTTCCCTTGATCAATGTCAGCCACCCAAATGTTTGGACTCTAACGGTGATCCACCAAGGAAGATAAAGAACTCAGGAAGATGGGTTATTGGCTTAACCCTTGTTTCTATCTCTATAGAATATGTGTACTCCCAATCCTTGGAAAAATTCACGTACCTTATTTCTGATATAAGACTCTCTTATATGGATATTAGGTTAACCCTCCTAATCTAATTAGAATAGGGTTTTATTAATTAATTAAACACTTTAAATTAATTTATATCCTAATCTTATTAGGATTGAGAGAGAGAGAGAGTACTGATATTATATTAATTCCTAAACTCCTTTATAATTAAAATAATAATAATAATAATAATAATAATAATAATAATAAGACTCCTCTTATTAATTTATATTTAATATTTCTAAAATATTAAATAATAAATGTTAAGCTATTTAATTTATTCTATCACCATAGACTAAATTAATTATACTTAATGCATTATTACTTTCATTCCATTTTCTTCTTAAATAATTCTTCTTCCTTTTATGGTGTGACCCTTTAGGTTCTCCATATTAAACCGGTTGTGAATAAATTAATTAGAACAATTATAATCTTATTTAAATAAATAAATTAAACTAATAATCTATTTAAATAAATAATATTTATTCTACAATAGGGATAAGCCTCCCTAGCGATCAACGACTTTCCAGATAATATAGATTTCAACATTAATCATAAAAGAACCTGTGAGTTAATAGTTACCGTACAATTCAATCATTCCACCATACAATGTCCCAATTAAATATAAGATATGGATTTACTGTCAAGTCTTAATTTATTTAATCATATGTATTTCGATTAGAAAATGCACAACTCCAAATAATGCAAATTAGAAACCACTTTCTAATTTTATTTTACCTTGGCCAAGGATTCCTGGGTTGTCATTTAACGAATCACATAGGACATATCTCCTCTTTTACTAGAGGTGGTAGATTCTTTATTGATCATACATTATCTCCATATGCAACTCATTATACCCAAGCATACCCTATATATGCCTTAAAAGGCCTTAAGGAATAAGTCAAAGTATAATTTGTTACATACAAGATACTATGATGATCTCAAGTCCAAGGATCACTTGTACTACTATCACATTAGGAATTCCTATTGACAGGCAAGTAAAACTCCATTAGGTATTCCATAGCGAGTCACGTTCAGTGAACTTATTCTCCAATAAGCATCTACATACTTGCTTTAGTGTCTCCACACAAATGACCATGAGATCAGTCATCCTCATCTAATGAGCAAGCAACATATGTACCAATCTATCCGGATTTACTAATCCCCATTTTAGTAATCCCACAATTGGGAACTATTTTAGTTTTTAAGCTTTATAAGAATTTAGATCTCATTAGCATGATCTCATCATGATTCTAAAAGCATTGCTTAAAACTATGGGTTATCTACATATTATCAAAACAACACCATGTAGATAATTAAATGCCTTAAATTAATATTTTATTAATAAATAAATAAGATTGTTTACAAAGTATGTGCTTTATCATCATACATGATTGGCTTGTATGCACACTACTATCAATCTCCCACTTGCACTAAAGCTAATCGCCATGCTATCTCATACCCATCTTCTCTAAGTGACGATCAAACTGCTGTTGTGTTATAGCTTTAGTAAATGGATCTGCAATGTTGTATTGAGAGTTCACATGCTCCAAGGTGACGTCTCCTCTTTCAATGATCTCCCTGATCAAGTGAAATCGCCGAAACACGTGTTTGGATTTCTGATGAGACCTGGGTTCCTTAGCCTGTGCAACCGCTCCGATGCTGTCACAGTATACGGGAACTGCTTCTCTAATGCTAGGAACCACACCAAGTACAATTACGAACTTCTTCATCCAAACAGCTTCCTTTGCAGCTTCACTTGTAGCTATATACTCTGCCTCTGTCACTGAATCAGCAACTGTTTGCTGCTTGGAACTCTTCCAACTCACTGCGCTCCCGTTCAAGGTAAACACATACCCTGAAATGATACTGCGCTCCCACTAACCTTCTTGTATACACATAGTTCATCCTCGTTTTTGCTAAAATCAAACTATTTGATTGTCTCATCAAAATGAATGTTCCATCTACGAGAAGCTTGCTTCAACCCATAAATGGATCGTTGTAGCTTACAGACTTGATTTGTTCCAACTTTTGAAATAAATCCCTCTGGCTATGTCATATACACATCCTCCTCAAGTTTTCCATTGAGAAAGGCTGTTTTCACGTCCATCTGCCAGATCTCATAGTCGTTGTAAGCTGCAATCGCAAGCAAAATCCGAATGGACTTATGTATGACTACTGGTGAGAAGGTTTATCGTAGTCAACTCCTTGTCTTTGTTTGAAATCTTTTGCAACCTGTCGGGCCTTATAGGTCTCTACCTTTCCGTCTGCTCCTTTCTTTCTCTTAAAAACCCATTTACACCCAATATGTTTAATACCTTCAGGTGGTGAAACCAAAGTCCATACTTTGTTTTCATACATGGAGTCCATTACAGATTTCATGGCTTCAAGCCATTTCCCTGAGTCTTTATTACTCATAGTCTATTCGTAATTCAATGGATCATCATCATTCATGATGTGTACCTCATCGTCATCCTCTATAACGAATCAATACCTCTTAGGTATCTTCGGTACTCTTCCAGATTTACGAATAGGGTGTTGTACAATAGGTTGTTCTACTTGGTTAGGTACCTGACTTTGATCCGTGGTAATTTGTGGTCCTTGAACTTCTTCAAGATATATCTTACTCCCACTGACCCCTTCATGGATAAACTCTTTCTCCAAGAAGGTAGCATGTTTCGCAACAAACCCCGTTTGATCAGTAGGATGGTAGAACTAATACCCTACGATTTTTTAGGGTATCCCACAAATCTACACTTATCGAATTTAGTCTGTAGCTTATCATTTTCAAACTTTTTGACATAAGCTAAACAACCCCAAGTCTTAACATGCTTAAGATTTGGTTTCCTCCCTTTCCACATCTCATATGGAGTCTTTGGGGCAGATTTGGTAGGTACCTTGTTAAGTAGGTATGCAGCCGTTTCTAGGGCATATCCCCAAAAGGAAATTGGAAGGTCGGTAAAACTCATCATGGATCGAACCATGTCCAACAGTGTTCGATTTCTCCTTTCAGATACTCCATTTAACTGTGGTGTACCTAGAGGAGTCCATTGTGAGATTTTGCCATTTTCTTTGAAATAATTGAGAAACTCACCGCTTAAGTATTCTCCACCTCGATCTAATCGAAGTATCTTAATACTCTTGCCCGTTTGTTTCTCTACTTCACTTCTGAACTCTTTGAATTTTTCAAATGATTCTGACTTGTATTTCATTAAATACACATATCCAAATCTTGAGTGATCATCAGTGAAAGTAATAAAATAAGAATACCCACCCCGTGCACTTGTTGTCATAGGTCCACAAACATCTGTGTGAATCAATGCCAACAACTCTGTAACTCTTTCTCCTTTTCCACTAAAAGGAGATTTAGACATTTTACCCATGAGACAAGATTCACAAGTTGGATATGATTCATAATTGGATAGCTCGAGGAGCCCATCTTTATGCAACTTGGATAATCTTGTTTCATTGATATGACCGAGTCTACAGTGCCACATGTAGGTATAATTAATATCATCTCTTTTCCTTTTCTTAGTTTGTTCAATTTGAAATATATTTTCTTGTAAGTCAAGTGTATAAAGTCCATTTCGCAAATTTTCAATACCATATAAAACATCGTCTTTATAAATAGAACAATCATTGTTCTTTATAATAACGTCAAAACCTTCCATATCCAATACAGAAATTGAAAATAATGTTTTTAATAATATTCAGAACATAATAACAGTTATTAAGATAAATGGACTTGCCCGAAGGCATTGCTAAACAATAAGTTCCTACAGCTAATGCATCAACCTTTGCTCCATTCTCTACTCGTAGGATAACCTCTTCATTGTTCAGCTTTCTACTTCTGACCAGTCCCTGCACAGTGTTACATATGTGAGACCCACAGCTGGTATCCAATACCCAAGTAGAATTATGACTTTCAGAAAAATTAATTTCAATCATAAATAAATTTTGATTGGAAGTCGAAGCTTCTCCAAGCTTCTTATCTGCTAGAAACTTCCTGCAGTTCCTCTTCTAATGTCCCGGCTCGTTGCAATGAAAGCACATTCCTTTAGCTGGTTCAAGTTTCTTTTGTTCCTTTCTTTCCCCTTTCCCTTAGCCTTCTTGGATTTCTTCTTTTCAGAAGACACCTTGGGCCTCTTCCTTTTATTGGAAGAATCCACCATCAAGACATGGTTCTTCATGGATGAGAAGTGACCTTCTGCAGTTTTCAGCATGTTAAGCAGCTCAGGCAAGCTGACATCTAGCTTATTCATGTGAAAATTAACCACAAACTGCGAGAAGGTGTCAGGGAGTGACTGCAAGACAAAGTCTTGACTCAACTCCCCATCCATGACGAACCCAAGCTGTCCAAGGCGTTCAATCAAATTGATTACCTTCAGAACATGAGTCTCGACGGCAGTGCCCTAGGTCATCCGAGATCGGAAGAGCTCCTTAGATGTCTCATATCTAGCAGTCCTACTCTGTTCACCATACAACTCCTTGAGGTGAAGCAGCATAGCAAGAGCATCCATTTTTTCGTGCTGACGCTGAAGCTCGTTATTCATGGATGCGAGCATGATGCATTGAGCCACAGATGCATCATCTTGCCACTTATTGAAAGTGGCAATCTCTTCCTCAGAGGCTGTTTTCAAAATAGATTCAGGGATAGTTGAATTAGGACATAAGAAATCTTTTCAGCAGTGAGAACAATTCTCAGATTTCTTAGCCAATCCTCATAATTTAGCCCGGTAAGCTTATTTGCATCAAGTATGCTACGTAGTGAGATTAGTTATTTTGACATTTTTAAAATTCTGCATGTGAAAAGACAACATTTTAGCAAACATTCATTTTATTAACTTTGCATACCAAAATAAATTTAGGTCTTTATTTTAAATTGGTATCTCCCACTATTTTCATCAAACTATATTACCCTCACTTATATAGTTCGGCAACATCTAACTAAAGATTTGCTAGTGAGATTAAGGATCCCATTTCAAATGTATATAACCTTGTGGATAGCACAACAAGCGATATACAAATAAATAGGTAGACAACTCTTGTCAATTGCATCACCATGTAACTCCTTTTATTTTGCCTCTTAAATCATAATGGTCATGTGTGTGCACATCCGAACTAAAATGATTGAAGTGAAGTCCAGCCTAGCACTTTCATAAATTCAAAAAAAAAAATCGTCCTTGTGGATAGCACAACAAGACTAGATCGTTTAATTTTCTTGATAAGCATCAAATGTGATTAATTAACATCTTAAATATTCAATACTCGCCTTGTGGATAGCACAACAAACTCATATTAAATATTTAATACTCTATTAATTAACCATGCTAGAAGGTGACGTTCGATATTCCAAATATCATTTGAACGCTTCGGACTTAATATTATTTCTTTGAGGGTTTGTTGTTATTTGTCTCATCTTGTTTAGCGCGCATGCACATATATATATAAAATACGCGTCATTTTATTAAACATGCGAAGCATGTTTGCATAAAATATAATATATATAATATTTAGCATGCAATATAGAATACTATATTCTACCCGGATTGATTATGGACTTTTATTCTAGTTTGGTTCACTAGAGCCGCCAAGTGAACCAAAAGGCCAAACCTAGGAGTGCAAGAATTTAAATTTAAATATAACTATTACATTTAAACCCGGGCTCCATACAAATGGGTCTTCAAGCGCTCCTTGCTCTTTGATCTCCAGTTCTTCAAGATAATTCTAACTATCTCTATTACATAAACTATTTACAATTAAATAGAAACCTTGATCAGCAGTCAAGGGGAAGTACATAGGAGGGAGATAGAATTTACACCGAGAATAAAACCAGAGAAGACGAGGTACGCAGACCCCATTTTATAAAACCCATACATTCAAGCATTCATCCAAAATAAAATCTAATCACATTGGTCATAGTCCATAATCAATCCCATACATATCATCATACGTATCAATAAAACTTATTCATCTCATAAAAGTAAATTCATTCCATATATGTATTAATATCAGTTAATGGGCAAAAGCTTGCTAAACTTTGTTTTTGAAAAAATAAACTCCTTTATTTCATTCAAAAACAATTCCAAATTAAACTCTTTAATTTTTAGCAATTCTGAAATCTCATTTCATATAAAATAAACATCTTTATTTTAAACCTTTATTAATTAAATAAACCATTCATTTAATTAAATAAATAAATAAAAAATTCAGTTCCTGTCTAGTGGCGCAGCTGCGCCAGGAATATAAAGGGAACCGGCGCAGCATGAAAACCAGGACAAGACACTGGCGTAGCTGCGCAGCAAGAAGGCCTTGCACCGGCGCAGCTGCGCAGAATCAGAATTTTTTTTTGTTGCCCAAGAACTCGATCCAATCGCATATCATACATGTATGGAATCACATAAACTGATAATTAGCACAAGATTGGCTCTGATACCACTGTTGGGTTTGTACGAAACATAAGCATGCAATCAAATTACATAAACGCAGCGGAAAGGATGAAAAATAAGATTTTAAAATTTCTTACAAACACTTAACCATGATCTTTCTTGTGCATCAATTATCAGTCAATACATAGAAGGAGAGGATGGAATTATACATTTGAAGATCCAAGCTTCCTCAGGTACAAGTTCTACTCCTTTGATCCCTTTGATTCCTCTGTAGTGGCTCCTTTCCATGATCAATGTCAGCCACCTAAATGTTTGGCCTCTAACGGTGATCCACCAAGGAAGATGAAGAACTCAGGAAGATGGGTTATTGGCTTAACCCTTGTTTCTATCTCCATAAAATATGTGTACTCCCAACCCTTGGAAAAATTCACGTACCTTATTTCTGATATAAGACTCTCGTATATGGATATTAGGTTAACCCTCCTAATCCAATTAGAATAGGGTTTTATTACTTAATTAAACACTTTTAATTAATTTATATCCTAATCTTATTAGGATTGAGAGAGAGAGAGAGTACTGATATTATATTAATTCCTAAACTCCTTTAGATTTAAAATAATAATAATAATAATAATAATAATAATAATATTAATAAGACTCCTCTTATTAATTTATATTTAATATTTCTAAAATATTAAATAATAAACATTAAGCAATTTAATTTATTCTATCACCATAGATTAAATTAATTATACTTAATGCATTATTACTATCATGCCATTTTCTTCTTAAATAATTCTTCTTTCTTTTATGGTGTGACCCTTTAGGTTCTCCATATTAAACCGGTTGTGAATAAATCAATTAGAATAATTGTAATCTTATTTAAATAAATAAATAAAACTAATAATCTATTTAAATAAATAATATTTATTCTACAATAGGGATAAGCCTCCCTAGCGATCAACGACTTTTCAGATAATATAGATTTCAACATTAATCATAAAAGAATATGTGAGTTAATAGTTACCGTACAATTTAATCATTCCAGCATACAATATCCCAATTAAATATAAGATATGAAATTACTGCCAAGTCTTAATTTATTTAATCATATGTATTTCGATTAAAAAATGCACAACTCCAAATAATGCAAATTAGAAACCTCTTTCTAATTTCATTTTACCTTGGCCAAGGATTCCTGGGTTGCCATTTAACGAATCACATAGGACATATCTCCTCTTTTACTAGAGGTGGTAGATTCTTTATTGATCATACATTATCTCCATATACAACTCATTATACCCAAGCATACCCTATATATGCCTTAAAAGGCCTTAAGGAATAAGTCAAAGTATAATTTGTTACATACAAGATACTATGATGATCTCAAGTCCAAGGATCACTTGTACTACTATCACATTAGGAATTCCTATTGAAAGACGAGTAAAACTCCATTAGGTATTCCATAGTGAGTCACGTTCAGTGAACTTATTCTCCAATAAGCATCTACATACTTGTTTTAGTGTCTCCACACAAATGACTATGAGATCAGTCATCCTCATCTAATGAGCAAGCAACATATGTACCAATCTATCCGGATTTACTAATCCCCATTTTAGTAATCCCACAATTGGGAACTATTTTAGTTTTTAAGCTTTTTAAGAATTTAGATCTCATTAGCATGATCTCATCATGATTCCAAAAGCATTGCTTAAAACTATGAATTATTTACATATTATAAAAACAGCACCATGTAGATAATTAAATGCCTTAAATTAATATTTTATTAATAAATAAATAAGATTGTTTACAAAGTATGTGCTTTATCATCATACATGATTGGCTTGTATGCACACTACTATCAATCTCCCACTTGCACTTAAGCCAATCGTCATGGTATCTCATACCCATCTTCTCTAAGTGACAATCAAACTGCTATTGTGTTATAGCTTTAGTAAATGGATCTGCAATGTTGTCTTGAGAGTTCACATGCTCCAAGGTGACGTCTCCTCTTTCAATGATCTCCCTGATCAAGTGAAATCGCCGCAACACGTGTTTGGATTTTTGATGAGACCTGGGTTCCTTAGCCTGTGCAACCGCTTCGGTGTTGTCACAGTATACGGGAACTGATTCTCCAATGCTAGGAACCACACCAAGTTCAATTACGAACTTCTTCATCCAAACAGCTTCCTTTGCAGCTTCACTTGTAGCTATATACTCTGCCTCTGTCACTGAATCAGCAACTGTTTTCTGCTTGGAACTCTTCCAACTCACTGCGCTCCCGTTCAAGGTAAACACATACCCTGAAATAGATTTACTGTCATCTTGGTCTGTTTGAAAACTTAAGTCTGTGAATCCCTCAAGTTTTAATTCAGACCCACCGTAGACAAGAAAAATATCTTTAGTCCTTCTCAAGTACTTTAGGATATTTTTAACTGCCTTTCAGTGCTCTTCTCCTGGATTCGACTGGTATCTGCTCATTACACTAAGTGCGTGAGCAACATCCGGTCTAGTACATATCATACCATACATGATAGATCCTATTGCAGAAGCGTAAGGGATCTTACTCATACGGTCTCTCTCCTCAGGTGTCTTTGGGGCCTGTTTCTTGGAGAGATGTATTCCATGGCTCACCAGCATGAGACCACTTTTGGAATCTTCCATGCTAAACGTCTTTAGCATCGTATCAATGTACGTTCCTTGGGATAAGCTGAGCATCCTTTTAGATCTATCTCTATAGATCTTTATCCCCAAAATATAGGATGCTTCATCCAAGTCCTTCATGGAGAAGTTTTTAGATAACCAGATTTTAATTGATTGTAACATAGGAATGTCATTTCCTATCAGTAATATATCATCAACATATAATACAAGGAATGATACTGCGCTCCCACTAACCTTCTTGTATAGACCTGGTTCATCTTCGTTTTTGATAAAATCAAACTATTTGATTGTCTCATCAAAATGAATGTTCCATCTACGAGAAGCTTGCTTCAACCCATAAATGGATCGTTGTAGCTTACAGACTTGATTTGTTCCAACTTTTGAAATAAATCCCTCTGGCTATGTCATATACACATCCTCCTCAAGTTTTCCATTGAGAAAGGTCGTTTTCACGTCCATCTGCAGATCTCATAGTCGTTGTAAGCTGCAATCGCAAGCAAAATCCGAATGGACTTATGCATGGCTACTGGTGAGAAGGTTTCATCATAGTCAACTCCTTGTCTTTGTTTGAAAACTTTTGCAACCAGTCGGGCCTTATACGTCTCTACCTTTCCGTCTGCTCCTTTCTTTCTCTTAAAAACCCATTTACACCCAATAGGTTTAATACCTTCAGGTGGTGAAACCAAAGTCCATACTTTGTTTTCATACATGGAGTCCATTTCGGATTTTATGGCTTCAAGCCAATTCCCTGAGTCTTTATTACTCATAGTCTATTCGTAATTTAATGGATCATCATCATTCATGATGTGTACCTCATAGTCATCCTCTATAACGAATCCATACCTCTCAGGTATCTTCGGTGCTCTTCCAGATTTACGAATAGGGTGTTGTACAATAGGTTGTTCTACTTGGTTAGGTACCTGACTTTGATCCGTGGTAATTTGTGGTTCTTGAACTTCTTCAAGATATATCTTACTCCCACTGACCCCTTCATGGATAAACTCTTTCTCCAAGAAGGTAGCATATTTCGCAACAAACACCGTTTGATCAGTAGGATGGTAGAAATAATACCCTACGATTTTTTTAGGGTATCCCACAAATCTACACTTATCGGATTTAGTCTGTAGCTTATCATTTTCAAACTTTTTGACATAAGCTAGACAACCCCAAGTCTTAACATGCTTAAGATTTGGTTTCCTCCCTTTCCACATCTCATATGGAGTCTTTGGGGCGGATTTGGTTGGTACCTTGTTAAGTAGGTATGCAGCCGTTTCTAGGGCATATCCCCAAAAGGAAATTGGAAGGTCGGTAAAACTCATCATGGATCGAACCATGTCCAACAGTGTTCGATTTCTCCTTTCAGATACTCCATTTAACTGTGGTGTACCTAGAGGAGTCCATTGTGTGATTTTGCCATTTTCTTTGAAATAATTGAGAAACTCACCGCTTAAGTATTCTCCACCTCGATCTAATCGAAGTATCTTAATACTCTTGCCCGTTTGTTTCTCTACTTCACTTCTGAACTATTTGAATTTTTCAAATGATTCTGACTTGTATTTCATTAAATACACATATCCAAATCTTGAGTGATAATCAGTGAAAGTAATAAAATAAGAATACCCACCCCGTGCACTTGTTGTCATATGTCCACAAACATCTGTGTGAATCAATGCCAACAACTCTGTAACTCTTTCTCCTTTTCCACTAAAAGGAGATTTAGACATTTTACCCATGAGACAAGATTCACAAGTTGGATATGATTCATAATTGGATAGCTAGAGGAGCCCATCTTTATGCAACTTGGATAATCTTGTTTCATTGATATGACCGAGTCTACAGTGCCACATGTAGGTATAATTAATATCATCTCTTTTTCTTTTCTTCGTTTGTTCAATTTGAAATATATTTTCTTGTAAGTCAAGTGTATAAAGTCCATTTCGCAAATTTTCAATACCATATAAAACATCGTCTTTATAAATAGAACAATCATTGTTCTTTATAATAACGTCAAAACCTTCCATATCCAATACAGAAATTGAAAATAATGTTTTTAATAATATTCAGAACATAATAACAGTTATTAAGATAAATGGGCTTGCCCGAAGGCATTGCTAAACAATAAGTTCCAACAGCTAATGCAGCAACCTTTGCTCCATTCTCCACTCGTAGGATAACCTCTTCATTGTTCAGCTTTCTACTTCTGACCAGTCCCTGCACAGTGTTATATATGTGAGACCCAGAGCAGGTATCCAATACCCAAGTAGAATTATGACTTTCAGAAAAATTAATTTTAATCATAAATAAATTTTGATTGGAAGTCGAAGCTTCTCGAAGCTTCTTATCTGCTAGAAACTTCTTGCAGTTCCTCTTCCAATATCCCGGCTCGTTGCAATGAAAGCACATTCCTTTAGCTGGTTCAAGTTTCTTTTGTTCCTTTTCTTTCCCCTTTCCCTTAGCCTTCTTGGATTTCTTCTTTTCAGAAGACACCTTGGGCCTCTTCCTTTTATTGAAAGAATCCACCATCAGGACATGGTTCTTCATGGATGAGAAGTGACCTTCTGCAGTTTTCAGCTTGTTAAACAGCTCAGGCAAGCTGACATCTAGCTTATTCATGTGAAAATTAACCACAAACTGCGAGTAGGTCTCAGGGAGTGACTGCTAGACCAAGTCTTGACTCAACTCCCCATCCATGACGAACCCAAGCTGTCCAAGGCGTTCAATCAAATTGATTACCATCAGAACATGAGTTTCGACGCCAGTGCCCTCGGTCATCCAAGATCGGAAGAGCTCCTTAGATATCTCATATCTAGCAGTCCTACTCTGTTCACCATACAACTCCTTGAGGTGAAGCAGCATAGCAAGAGCATCCATTTTTTCGTGCTGAAACTGTGACGCCCCCAAATTCCAGGACCGCCACTTGGTCTCTCGAATTCGGTTCATCACGTGCTCATGGTAATACATCGCAATAATGATAACTAAATATCACACAACCACAGCGGAAAATCTATTCTAGAATAATTTACAATGATTTATTATAATTATTCCTCCAAGTCTCGCAACCTACAGTACTTAATAGATTACATAGCAATATCAATTAACGACTTGTTATATAATCTAACTTAAGCTTAAACATAAACAAATCCAGTCTTACTACATCATCTTCACACAATATTACTATATTTGAAACATAACAGACATAAGCTAGTTGGTAGCCTTGCCCTTGCCCTTATCAATGCCCGAAGGCTCGCCATGCTCTGCCTTAACTGAAATGTTTTAGGGAAAGCAAGAATGAGCACAAATTGCCCAGCAAGTAATATACAATAAGGGTGAATAATAAGATTCTCAATTCTCGAAAGAGTATAGCAAGATTTGATAGTTCAAGAATAACAAGAATATCAACAGTTCTCAATAACAGTCGCTAAGGACAGGATAATATCAATATGATTCAATAATAAGTCAATTCAAGATTTCAAATAATTGAATACTGAGTAGTCACTACGGACTATGAACTTCTACTAGAATTGACAGTAATAAACTGAAAATCCAATAAAAACAGGTACAACAGGTGATCAGCCTAAAGTACCATCGTTATGCATAACAATCAATCATACTCAAGTGTGCACGTCGGTTCTCCGATAATTATATATTCCCTTCAAAGAAGGTTGTTCTTCTCAGTCAAATACAAGATCCCGCACCAATCAATTAGTTTGGGTCGCTTTTCAATAATATAAGTCTAGCCGAATGAAATGGCATAGACACTTTCACAATATTCAAGAACAATACTAAGTTCAACATGTATAATAGCTTTAATGAATTAAGAGTTCAAGTATGCTAATTTAATTCAACGATTTAGTAAGAAACTAGTTCACAATATACAAGGATAGAATACTTGCACCGTAAAAGAGTGTAAGTTAGGAAACTTGCCTTTAGCGTAGTTTATCCACGTAAAGTAATTCAACACTTTTGAATCCTATTTATAGTGTATTATAAGTATAGGATTTTCATTAGTCATTTATGCTCACATATGATATGTAATTTTAAACGCACCCATAAACGTTTAACTTAGTTGCATACTATACACATACTTCATCATATACTTTTGCGTACATATAGCACATTTCAGTTTACATGACATTATGAAGTCATCACCTAGTTTTTAATCGTTGCTTTATAGTCCCCAAATACCTTTTGGACTTATCCCTGGGAAGTTTATAATCAAACATTCAATTTTATCACTTAGCATGCCTCTTAACACATTTCTTAGCATACTGGTCATATATTACAAGTTAAAGTAATCGCATAAGCTAACTGTCAAAAATCAGATCAACAACTAGCTCAATTCTGATTCCAGACTGGCGCAGCTGCGCCATGGCTAAGCCTAGGGCCAGCGCAGCTGCGCAGCCTTCTGGCCAAGCCAAGGCTGGGCTGTGCCTTATGGATTCTGTCCGGTCATGCAAGCCAACAACACCACATAGCATATAAACATATTAAAAGATACTTTTATGTTTGTACAACCTTTCCTCGTTTCAAATATACATGCAATAGATTCTAAGTTAACACTTTCAATAATTTAAAGCCATTCAAGGATACGTACTCATAAGGTCTAACATGCACGCTTTTTAAACACTTAAAATGTTCACATAACTTGTAGTAAACATGTTCATGAGTTTTCATATCACATATATGCAACTATCATTATCATTAGTTTGAAAATATGCTTTATTTACGCAAATTTGGTTTCACTACATGTAACATAGTAGGCAAACATGAATGATACCTTAGCAAGTCTACAAGTTCTATCAAACATGTTCATAAGTATCGAAATTCAAATCTCAATGTAGCATGTCGACGTTCACGTTCAACATTATAAAATCTATATCCGTAAGTTAATGTGTCCGACATGTATTTCAAGTTTATTCAAACATGCTCCAAAAATCAGAATGTGTGTATGGTCTTTACGTGTCAATATCAACCTCCAAAACTTGTATTTTTGTTAGAAAGATGCACTAGTTGTGTTCACATGTTCATATCATATCACGATACATATATACTTAAGTCAATATGTATTTCCTGTGTGTCTAGGTCATACCAATATGTCTCACAAGTCAGAATGTCTAAAATGGATATAACGAATCAACGTCCATTTTGAAATCCTAAGTTTATTTTGAAAATCTATCACTTCATCGTTTATGCAAGCGATCCGAATATAACATGCTCGTTCTAGTTTAACAAGTCAATATATATGTATTAACCATATCAGCATGCTTGTTCTATTTTATTTCATCAACTAACATGTAGCAAACATCAAGCAGGAAACAACAATTCAAAATCTGCAGACAGCATCCTGCGCAGCTGCGCAGCATACTAAGGCCAAACCGGCGCAGCTGCGCCACCCTTGGTTCTGGCCAGACTGCAGTCTACTTCGGCAGACATTATCCCAATTCACAAAATTACTTCACGAAAACTTTTCTAAGCAGCCACATTATGGCTTAAACATGTTTATAAGTCTATATAGCAACTAAGAACATGTCCTAATCCAATCTAGCATGAATTAAAATCAAAATCAAGAATTGGAAATTTTGACAGTAAGCAAAATATAGAACATGAATGAAGAACATGGAAAGATAATTATACCTCTGTTAGATAATTGAACTTGCTGCTACTTCACAATGCTATTATACTGATATATGTATACGCTCTCAACTTATCAACTCAAATAAAATCTCAGCAACAGAAATGTGAAGAAACATGGCTACTATTTATAGACGAATTATTACACACACAATGCAATTATATTGCAAATCAAACTAACAGATGAATGGATTGCATGCTAGATAAGAGGGAGTTGGTAAATGGTTGGTAAATCTCATCATCAAAACCACTCCCCATTGATCATTGCTAGCTAAGCTTGGGAGAAGAATGGGGAGAATAGGCCTTAGCCTTTTTGCCATACACGTGAAGGAGAAGGAGAGTGACTATTATATTGGGACAAGGCCATATATCAGCATTCTATAATTTGTATATATACACAACACTTATGCCAAAATATGTTACATGTATATATACTATATAATTAGGCCACAATTATAGTTACATTATAATTCTAATGATACTAACATGGATTCACATAATGTAATAAGTGTGAATTGTGCACATATAATTCATGTACATTTTTATCATACTGGTATAATTTAATCGGATGTTATCACATTACATTATCTCATGTATTATTAAATTGTTCACCATATATTCATGATGTCTCACTTTATTAAAATTAATAGTTTACAATATGTTCATGATATATTATACAGTGTATTCCCACATATTTATTGTCACATCAGTATTATCATGCATTCATAACATATAGTTTTAACATAATCACATTATGCTTCATGTAATATATGGTTTCTATGTGTAATATATTCGCATTGCATTATATAACATAGTTTATGTATATACATGCATGGTCACACTTAAGTGTCTCTCTACACTATATAATATAGTTGTATTCCATATACTTTATATATTCAAATATTGCACATTTGCACATATCAATTAATATAATCTTATTATATTAATCACTCACTTATTTATTTTATTATTCATAATGTCAAATAAATAAACTATTTATCTCGTTGATTAATTAACAATAATATTAATTAATTTATTCATCATTGACTATTAATTATACCAAATTAATAATCATAGGATTAATTATCACATTAACAAATATAAATCTCAGCACAATTATAAACAAGTGGATTATGATTATTATATTTCTTGCAATAATAATCACATATTATTAATCAACCATAGTTAATATCCCACAACAATCAATTAATATTCTCTAATAACAATTAACAATTAATTAATTGTTCACTTAAAAATTCTTCGTTATTTAATATAATTATTAATATTTCCCATCACTGTGCCACACTAGGCTCTCAACGAGTTTATCGTAAACTCCACATTTTTCTCAATTGTCATAGATATTCAATTTAATATAATTGAATTAATCATTCTCATAACACAAAATCATTTATATTCAAATAAATTCTCATTTTTATTAATATAATTATTTAATAATATTAGGAAATTCTCGGGTATTACAGACGCTGAAGCTCGTTATTCATGGATGCGAGCATGATGTATTGAGCCACAGATGCATCATCTTGCCACTTATTGAAAGTGGCAATCTCTTCCTCAGAGGCTGTTTTCGAAACAGATTCAGGGATAGTTGAATTTAGGACATAAGAAATCTTTTCAGCAGTGAGAACAATTCTCAGATTTCTTAGCCAGTCCTCATAATTTGGCCCGGTAAGCTTATTTGCATCAAGTATGCTACGTAGTGAGATTAGTGATTTTTACATTTTTAAAATTCTGCATGTGAAAAGACAACATTTTAGCAAACATTCATTTTATTAACTTTGCATACCAAAATAAATTTAGGTCTTTATTTTAAATTGGTATCTCCCACTATTTTCATCAAACTATATTACCCTCACTTATATAGTTCGGCAACATCTAACTAAAGATTTGCTAGTGAGATTAAGGATCCCATTTCAAATGTATATAACCTTGTGGATAGCACAACAAGCGATATACAAATAAATAGGTAGACAACTCTTGTCAATTGCATCACCATGTAACTCCTTTTATTTTGCCTCTTAAATCATAATGGTCATGTGTGTGCACATCCGAACTAAAATGATTGAAGTTAAGTCCAGCCTAGCACTTTCATAAATTCAAAAAAAAATTCGTCCTTGTGGATAGCACAACAAGACTAGATCGTTCAATTTTCTTGATAAACATCAAATGTGATTAATTAACATCTTAAATATTCAATACTCGCCTTGTGGATAGCACAACAAACTCATATTAAATATTTAATACTCTATTAATTAACCATGCTAGAAGGTGACGTTCGATATTCCAAATATCATTTGAACACTTCGGACTTAATATTATTTCTTTGAGGGTTTGTTGTTATTTGTCTCATCTTGTTTAGCGCGCATGCACATATATATATAAAATACGCGTCATTTTAATAAACATGCGAAGCATGTTTGCATAAAATATAATATATATAATATTTAGCATTCAATATAGAATACTATATTCTACCCGGATTGATTATGGACTTTTATTCTAGTTTGGTTCACTAGAGCCGCCAAGTGAACCAAAAGGCCAAACCTAGGAGTGCAAGAATTTAAATTTAAATATAACTATTACATTTAAACCCGGGCTCCATACAAATGGGTCTTCAAGCGCTCCTTGCTCCTTGATCTCCAGGTCTTCAAGATAATTCTAACTATCTCTATTACATAAACTATTTACAATTAAATAGAAACCTTGATCAGCAGTCTAGGGGAAGTACATAGGAGGGAGATAGAATTTACACCGAGAATAAAACCAGAGAAGACGAGGTACGCAGACCCCATTTTATAAAACCCATACATTCAAGCATTCATCCAAAATAAAATCCAATCACATTGGTCATAGTCCATAATCAATCCCATACATATCATCATACGTATCAATAAAACTTATTCATCTCATGAAAGTAAATTCATTCCATATATGTATTAATATCAGTTAATGGGCAAAAGCTTGCTAAACATTGTTTTTGAAAAAATAAACTCCTTTATTTCATTCAAAAATAATTCCAAATTAAACTCTTTAATTTTTAGCAATTCTGAAATCTCATTTCATATAAAATAAACATCTTTATTTTAAACCTTTATTAATTAAATAAACCATTCATTTAATTAAATAAATAAATAAAAAATTCAGTTCCTGTCTAGTGGCGCAGCTGCGCCAGGAATATAAAGGGAACCGGCGCAGCATGAAAACTAGGACAAGACACTGGCGTAGCTGCGCAGCAAGAAGGCCTTGCACCTGCGCAGCTGCGCAGAATCAGAAATTTTTTTTTGTTGCCCAAAAACTCGATCCAATAGCATATCATACATGTATGGAATCACATAAACTGATAATTAGCACAAGATTGGCTCTGATACCACTGTTGGGTTTGTACGAAACATAAGCATGCAATCAAATTACATAAACGCAGCGGAAAGGATGAAAAATCAGATTTTAAAATTTCTTACAAACCCTTAACCGTGATCTTTCTTGTGCATCAATTATCAGTCAATACATAAAAGGAGAGGATGGAATTATACATTTGAAGATCAAAGCTTCCTCAGGTACAAGTTCTACTCCTTTGATTCCTCTGTAGTGGCTCCTTCCCTTGATCAATGTCAGCCACCTAAATGTTTGGCCTCTAACGGTGATCCACCAAGGAAGATGAAGAACTCAGGAAGATGGGTTATTGGCTTAACCCTTGTTTCTATCTCTATAAAATATGTGTACTCCCAACCCTTGGAAAAATTCACGTACCTTATTTCTGATATAAGAGTCTGTTATATGGATATTAGGTTAACCCTCCTAATCCAATTAGAATAGGGTTTTATTACTTAATTAAACACTTTTAATTAATTTATATCCTAATCTTATTAGGATTGAGAGAGAGAGAGAGAGTACTGATATTATATTAATTCCTAAACTCCTTTAGATTTAAAATAATAATAATAATAATAATAATAATAATAATAATAATAATAACATTAATATTAATAAGACTCCTCTTATTAATTTATATTTAATATTTCTAAAATATTAAATAATAAACATTAAGCTATTTAATTTATTCTATTACCATAGATTAAATTAATTATACTTAATGCATTATTACTATCATGTCATTTTCTTCTTAAATAATTCTTCTTCCTTTTTTGGTAGAGAATGAAGTCTACTATCTTCTCTGATTTAAAAGTCCATCATTAATATTTTATCCCTGTAACATTAATCAATATATATCTTGAATCAAATATTCATCTTTGCACTACGGCCAAAGATATTCATCAGGTAATCATTCATCTTTGCACTACAGGCCAAAGATATTCATCAAATAATCATCCATCTTTGCACTATAGGCCAAAGATATTCAGTTATATCATCATTTAGGACTAAGGGTGATGAACAACATTTTAAAGAACGAATCCCGTGAGATAAAGGACAAAAATTAGGAATTCGGAACTTATTTTATCCAAGTTCAAAAATACTCCTTAATAATACTTTGTGGAGCAAAATTCAAGAATAAATCTCAAAACTTGGATCCAATCAAAAAGATAGAACCCATAATAGCCAACTTGGACAAATAAAAGAAAATTTAATTTTTCCGTGAATAGTGCCGTATACGTGAATACTGTCGTATACGTGAATAGTAACCCCGAGGGAAAAAAAATAAGAATTTCACAATAAAATTCATGCCAATATTTTGGTATAATAATATTGAAAAGAATAACATCATTTACGAAAGAAAATAACATCCCTTACCTCAAAAGAACAGTACTTCTAACTGGAATTTTAGGTATAATGCTGAAGGAAAGTTGTACTGAATAGCAACACTCAAAGTATTTAAATACTCACAAAAATACGCTCGATATTATAGAGAGAGAAAACTTCTGATTCTGGTGTGATTTTCAAATTCTAATTCAGCACCCTATTTATAGAAAAATGCTTAGAACGCCAAAGCAGAAAATTTAATAAAATAATATTTTTTTAAAAAAAATTCCGCCCACCTGTTGACCAAACTCATCAGCCACCACCTGTGGGGCCCACCAACATAAAAAATGTTTTTCTTTTAAAAAATATTTATAACCCCAAAAATCAATTATTCCGGAACTTTAATAATTCATAATAAATAGCCCTTTTATCAGAAAAATTCGAATTAACGAGTTCGAGCAGAGCTCGCGGGTATCCCGGTTCGTTTGATTTTACAGCCCTAATTTTAAAAATTATAAAAATATCTTTTTTAATGGTAACAACTACGCCGTTATTTTAAAAACTCATTCGTGTCGTTTTTTTCATCCGACAGTTTTCCGTTATGGGGCCCATAAATGGCTGCGCCGTCGTACGAATATTCCCCGACAGGAAGAATATTCCACGACTAAACGAATATTTCTTGACAACAATGAATATTTTATAACCACTTGCTTATTTAAAATATTTGCGCATTTTACCCATAACATTCCACATTATCAAATTAACCTCTGACTATTTCAAAATAATATATAGAGGAAATTCAATTTTTTATTCCTAAAAGTTGGGGTCTTACAACCTCGCCTCCTTATGAAATTTCATCCTCGAAATTGACGTGCGTACCTGATGTTTCGAAAAGGTGAGGATACCTCGCTTTCATTTTTGATTCCAACTCCCAAGTCATTTCCTCAATAGTATGGTTCCTCCATAAAACTTTCACTTGTGGTATAACCTTTGTGCGTAGGACATGCTCCTTCCTATCCAAAATCTTGACTGGTACCTCCTCATAAGTTAAATCTTAGGCTATCTCGTCCGGTTCTAACTCAATAATGTGGTTCGGGTCTTTCACATATTTACGTAACACGAATATGTGAAACACGTTATGAACACGAGACATGTTTGGAGGTAAAGCGAGTCTATAGGCCACATTTCCTACTCGGTCAAGAATCTCAAATGGACCAATGAATCGTGGATTGAGCTTTCCTCTCTTGCCAAAACCTCGTAACTCCCTTCCATGGAGCAACACGTAACAACACATGGTCCCCAACATTAAATTCTACGTCCTTTCGATGAAGATCCGCATAACTCTTTTGTCGATCCTGTGCCGTTTGTATACGTTGTCGGATCATTTGGATCTTTTCTGTAGTCATACGTACCAACTCTGGTCCCAACAATGTTGCCTCACCCACCTCATCCCAACACACTGGAGAATGACACTTTCTCCCATACAATGCCTCGAATGGAGCCACGCCTATACTTGCCTGATAACTGTTGTTGTAAGAGAATTCCACCAATGGTAGGTACTTATCCCAACTCCCTTTGAAGTCTAGAACACAGAGTCTCAATAGATCTTCAAGAGTTTGAATAGTCCTTTTCGATTGTCCGTCCGTCTGAGGATGATATGCCGAACTGAATCGTAAATCCGTACCTATAGCTTTCTGCAAACTAACCCAAAATTGTGAAGTAAATCTTGGGTCACGATCCGAAACTATGGATACTGGCATGCCATTCAATCTCACAATCTCATTCATGTACATACGAGTAAGACGTTCAAGGGAATAGGTCTCACGTATCGGCAAGAAATGAGCAGACTTGGTTAATCTATCAACAATAACCCAAATCGCATCTATGCCTTAAGAAACCTTGGGAAGACCCGTAACGAAATCCATGTGTTCCCACTTCCACTTTGGAATCTTAAGTGGTTGTAATGGATCCTTCGGCACTTGATGCTCCACCTTTACACGTTGACAAGTTAAACATCTCGAAATAAACTCTGCAATCTCTCTCTTTATATTGTTCCACCAAAATGTATGTCGAAGATCACGATACATTTTAGTACTCCCAGGATGGATTGCAAACGGTGTGTTGTGTGCCTCCATCATGATTCTATGCTTCAAGTCAGAATCGTTAGGAACACAAAGTTTGGAGTTGACTTGAAGTATTCCCTCTTCATTGATTCTTGCTTCTGGAATGGCACATTCTTGCACCTTCTTCCTCATCTTCATCAGCTCCGGGTTTGTAGCTTGAGCAAATTTAACTTTATCAATTAAAGCTGGTTCTACGCGTATACTTGACATCATCATTTGGGTCCCCAGAGTCTTGAACTCTATCTCCATCTTTTGTAATTCACACAGAATAGGCCTTTGTGTGGACATCATCGCACTTGTTTCCGCATATGATCTTCTACTCAATGCGTCAGCTACCACGTTCGCTTTTCCCGGATGGTATTGGATGGTATGATCGTAATCTTTCAACAGCTCAAGCCAACGTCGTTGCCGCATGTTGAGTTCCTTTTGAGAGAAAAAATATTTAAGGCTTTTATGATCCATATAAATCTCCATTTTCTCCCCATATAGGTAGTGTCTCCAGATCTTCAACGCGAAAACGACTGCTGCCAACTCTAGATCATGAGTAGGATAATTCCTCTCATATTCCTTGAGTTATCGCGAGACATAGGCTATGACTTTTCCATGTTGTATGAGAACACATCCTAACCCTTTGCCCGAAGCATCGCTATAGATAACAAATCCATTCGAACCAGATGGTATTATCAGAACAGGTGCCAAGATAAGTCTCCTCTTGAGCTCTTGGAAGCTCTTCTCGTATTTCTCGCTCCAAACGAATTTTGTATCTTTCCGAGTCAGCTGAGTTCATGGAGTAGCGATTCGAGAGAATCCCTCCACGAACCTCCGATAATAATCGGTTAAGCCCAAAAAGCTACGCACTTCAGTCACCGACTTTGGTTGCTCCCAACTTTGTATTGCTTCAATCTTTGCCGGGTCCACAGATACTCCATGTTTCGATACCACGTGCCCAAGGAATGCTACTTCCTCAAGCCAGAACTCGCATTTCTTCAACTTAGCATATAACTTGTTTTCAGGAAGTCTTTGAAGTATTAGCTTCAAGTGGTGCTCATGATCTTCACGGCTTTTGGAATAGATGAGGATGTTATCAATAAAGACAACCACAAATTGATAAAAATACTCCTTGAATACACGGTTCATCATATCCATGAAAGGAGCTGGAGCATTAGTCAATCCAAAAGACATGACTAGGAATTCATAATGCCCGTACCGAGTTCTGAAAGCAGTCTTTGGAATATCCTCAGTTTTAATCTTTAGCTGATGATATCCAGAACTAAGATCGATCTTTGAAAAGAATTATGCTCCTTGCAACTGGTCGAACAAGTCATCAATGCGAGGTAGCGGATACCTATTCTTAATGGCGTTGGGTTTGTACGAAACGTAAGCATGCAATCAAATTACATAAACGCAGCGGAAGGGATGAAAAATAAGATTTTAAAATTTCTTACAAACCCTTAACCATGATCTTTCTTGTGCATCAATTATCAGTCAATACATAGAAGGAAAGGATGGAATTATACTTTTGAAGATCTAAGCTTCCTCAGGTACAAGTTCTACTCCTTTGATTCCTTTGATTCCTCTGTAGTGGCTTCTTCCCTTGATCAATGTCAGCCACCCAAATGTTTGGACTCTAACGGTGATCCACCAAGGAAGATAAAGAACTCAGGAAGATGGGTTATTGGCTTAACCCTTGTTTCTATCTCTATAGAATATGTGTACTCCCAATCCTTGGAAAAATTCACGTACCTTATTTCTGATATAAGACTCTCTTATATGGATATTAGGTTAACCCTCCTAATCTAATTAGAATAGGGTTTTATTAATTAATTAAACACTTTAAATTAATTTATATCCTAATCTTATTAGGATTGAGAGAGAGAGAGAGTACTGATATTATATTAATTCCTAAACTCCTTTATAATTAAAATAATAATAATAATAATAATAATAATAATAATAAGACTCCTCTTATTAATTTATATTTAATATTTCTAAAATATTAAATAATAAATGTTAAGCTATTTAATTTATTCTATCACCATAGACTAAATTAATTATACTTAATGCATTATTACTTTCATTCCATTTTCTTCTTAAATAATTCTTCTTCCTTTTATGGTGTGACCCTTTAGGTTCTCCATATTAAACCGGTTGTGAATAAATTAATTAGAACAATTATAATCTTATTTAAATAAATAAATTAAACTAATAATCTATTTAAATAAATAATATTTATTCTACAATAGGGATAAGCCTCCCTAGCGATCAACGACTTTCCAGATAATATAGATTTCAACATTAATCATAAAAGAACCTGTGAGTTAATAGTTACCGTACAATTCAATCATTCCACCATACAATGTCCCAATTAAATATAAGATATGGATTTACTGTCAAGTCTTAATTTATTTAATCATATGTATTTCGATTAGAAAATGCACAACTCCAAATAATGCAAATTAGAAACCACTTTCTAATTTTATTTTACCTTGGCCAAGGATTCCTGGGTTGTCATTTAACGAATCACATAGGACATATCTCCTCTTTTACTAGAGGTGGTAGATTCTTTATTGATCATACATTATCTCCATATGCAACTCATTATACCCAAGCATACCCTATATATGCCTTAAAAGGCCTTAAGGAATAAGTCAAAGTATAATTTGTTACATACAAGATACTATGATGATCTCAAGTCCAAGGATCACTTGTACTACTATCACATTAGGAATTCCTATTGACAGGCAAGTAAAACTCCATTAGGTATTCCATAGCGAGTCACGTTCAGTGAACTTATTCTCCAATAAGCATCTACATACTTGCTTTAGTGTCTCCACACAAATGACCATGAGATCAGTCATCCTCATCTAATGAGCAAGCAACATATGTACCAATCTATCCGGATTTACTAATCCCCATTTTAGTAATCCCACAATTGGGAACTATTTTAGTTTTTAAGCTTTATAAGAATTTAGATCTCATTAGCATGATCTCATCATGATTCTAAAAGCATTGCTTAAAACTATGGGTTATCTACATATTATCAAAACAACACCATGTAGATAATTAAATGCCTTAAATTAATATTTTATTAATAAATAAATAAGATTGTTTACAAAGTATGTGCTTTATCATCATACATGATTGGCTTGTATGCACACTACTATCAATCTCCCACTTGCACTAAAGCTAATCGCCATGCTATCTCATACCCATCTTCTCTAAGTGACGATCAAACTGCTGTTGTGTTATAGCTTTAGTAAATGGATCTGCAATGTTGTATTGAGAGTTCACATGCTCCAAGGTGACGTCTCCTCTTTCAATGATCTCCCTGATCAAGTGAAATCGCCGAAACACGTGTTTGGATTTCTGATGAGACCTGGGTTCCTTAGCCTGTGCAACCGCTCCGATGCTGTCACAGTATACGGGAACTGCTTCTCTAATGCTAGGAACCACACCAAGTACAATTACGAACTTCTTCATCCAAACAGCTTCCTTTGCAGCTTCACTTGTAGCTATATACTCTGCCTCTGTCACTGAATCAGCAACTGTTTGCTGCTTGGAACTCTTCCAACTCACTGCGCTCCCGTTCAAGGTAAACACATACCCTGAAATAGATTTACTGTCATCTTGGTCTGTTTGAAAACTTGAGTCTGTGAATCCCTCAAGTTTTAATTCAGACCCACCGTAGACAAGAAAAATATCTTTAGTCCTTCTCAAGTACTTTAGGATATTTTTCACTGCCTTCCAGTGCTCTTTTCCTGGATTTGACTGGTATCTGCTCGTTACACTAAGTGCGTGAGCAACATCCGGTCTAGTACATATCATACCGTACATGATAGATCCTATTGCAGAAGCATAAGGGATCTTACTCATACGGTCTCTCTCCTCAGGTGTCTTTGGGGCCTGTTTCTTGGAGAGATGTATTCCATGGCTCATCGGCATGAGACCTCTTTTGGAATCTTCCATGCTAAACCTCTTTAGCATCGTATCAATGTACGTTCCTTGGGATAAGCCGAGCATCCTTTTAGATCTATCTCTATAGATCTTTATCCCCAAAATATAGGATGCTTCACCCAAGTCCTTCATGGAGAAGTTTTTAGATAACCAGATTTTAATTGATTGTAACATAGGAATGTCATTTCCTATCAGTAATATATCATCAACATATAATACAAGGAATGATACTGCGCTCCCACTAACCTTCTTGTATACACATGGTTCATCCTCGTTTTTGATAAAATCAAACTATTTGATTGTCTCATCAAAACGAATGTTCCATCTACGAGAAGCTTGCTTCAACCTATAAATGGATCGTTGTAGCTTACAGACTTGATTTGTTCCAACTTTTGAAATAAATCCCTCTGGCTATGTCATATACACATCCTCCTCAAGTTTTCTATTGAGAAAGGCCGTTTTCACGTCCATCTGCCAGATCTCATAGTCGTTGTAAGCTGCAATCGCAAGCAAAATCCGAATGGACTTATGCATGGCTACTGGTGAGAAGGTTTCATCATAGTCAACTCCTTGTCTTTGTTTGAAAACTTTTGCAACCAGTCGGGCCTTATAGGTCTCTACCTTTCCGTCTGCTCCTTTCTTTCTCTTAAAAACCCATTTACACCCAATAGGTTTAATACCTTCAGGTGGTGAAACCAAAGTCCATACTTTGTTTTCATACATGGAGTCCATTTCGGATTTTATGGCTTCAAGCCATTTCCCTGAGTCTTTATTACTCATAGTCTATTCGTAATTCATTGGATCATCAGTGAAAGTAATAAAATAAGAATACCCACCCCGTGCACTTGTTGTCATAGGTCCACAAACATCTGTGTGAATCAATGCCAACAACTCTGTAACTCTTTCTCCTTTTCCACTAAAAGGAGATTTAGACATTTTACCCATGAGACAAGATTCACAAGTTGGATATGATTCATAATTGGATAGCTCGAGGAGCCCATCTTTATGCAACTTGGATAATCTCGTTTCATTGATATGACCGAGTCTACAGTGCCACATGTAGGTATAATTAATATCATCTCTTTTCCTTTTCTTAGTTTGTTGAATTAGAAATATATTTTCCCTTAAGTCAAATGTAAAAGTCCATTTTGCAAATTTCCAATACCATATAAAACATCGTCTTTATAAATAGAACAATCATTGTTCTTTATAATAACATCAAAACCTTCCATATCCAATACAGAAATTGAAATAATGTTTTTAATAATATTCGAAATATAATAACAGTTATTAAGATAAATGGACTTGCCCGAAGGCATTGCTAAACAATAAGTTCCTACAGCTAATGCAGCAACCTTTGCTCCATTCTTCACTCGTAGGATCAACTCTTCATTGTTCAGCTTTCTACTTCTGACCAGTCCCTGCACAGTGTTACATATGTGAGACCCATAGCCGGTATCCAATACCCAAATAGAATTATGACTTTCAGAAAAATTAATTTCAATCATAAACAAATTTTGATTGGAAGTCGAAGCTTCTCCAAGCTTCTTCTCTACTAGAAACTTCTTGCAGTTCCTCTTCCAATGTCCCAGCTCGTTGCAATGAAACCACATTCCTTTAGCTGGTTCAAGTTTTATTTGTTCCTTTTCTTTCCCCTTTCCCTTAGCCTTCTTGGATTTCTTCTTTTCAGAAGACACCTTGGGCCTCTTCCTTTTATTGGAAGAATCCACCATCAAGACATGGTTCTTCATGGATGAGAAGTGACCTTCTGCAGTTTTCAGCATGTTAAATAGCTCAGGCAAGCTGACATCTAGCTTATTCATGTGAAAATTAACCACAAACTGCGAGAAGGTCTCAAGGAGTGACTGCAAGAACAAGTATTGGCTCAACTCCCCATCCACGACGAACCCAAGCTGTCCAAGGCGTTCAATCAAATTGATTACCTTCAGAACATGAGTCTCGACGGCAGTGCCCTCGGTCATCCGAGATTGGAAGAGCTCCTTAGATATCTCATATCTAGCAGTCCTACTCTGTTCACCATACAACTCCTTGAGGTGAAGCAGCATAGTAAGAGCATCCATTTTTTCGTGCTGACGCTGAATCTCGTTATTCATGGATGCGAGCATGATGCATTGAGCCACAGATGCATCATCTTGTCACTTATTGAAAGTGGCAATCTCTTCCCCAGAGGCTGTTTTCGAAACAGATTCAGGGATAGTTGAATTTAAGACATAAGAAATCTTTTCAGCAGTGAGAACAATTCTCAGATTTCTTATCCAGTCCTCATAATTCGGCCCGGTAAGCTTATTTGCATCAAGTATGCTTTAAAGTGAGATTAGTGATTTTGACATTTTTAAAAATCTGCATATGAAAAGACAACATTTTAGCAAACATTCATTTTATTAACTTTGCATACCGAAATAAATTTAGGTCTTTATTTTAAATTGGTATCTCCCACTATTTTCATCAAACTATATTACCCTCACTTACATAGTTCGGCAACATCTAACTAAAGATTTGCTAGTGAGATTAAGGATCCCATTTCAAATGTATATAACCTTGTGGATAGCACAACAAGAGATATACAAATAATTAAGGTAGACAACTCTTGTCAATTACATCACCATGTAACTCCTTTTATTTTGCCTCTTAAATCATAATGGTCATGCGTGTGCACATCCGAACTAAAATTATTGAAGTTAATTCCAGCCTAGTACTTCCATAAATTCAAAATAAAATTCGTCCTTGTGGATAGCACAACAAGACTAGATCGTTCAATTTTTTTTGATAAGCATCAAATGTGATTAATAAATATCTTAAATATTCAACACTCGCCTTGTAGATAGCACAACAAACTCATATTAAATATTTAATACTCTATTAATTAACCATGCTAGAAGGCGACGTTCGATATTCCAAATATCATTTGAACGCTTCAGACTTAATATTATTTCTTTGAGGGTTTGTTGTTATTTGTCTCATCTTGTTTAGCGCGCATGCACATATATATATAAAATACGCGTCATTTTATTAAACATGCGAAGCATGTTTGCATAAAATATAATATATATAATATTTATCATGCAATATAGAATACTATATTCTACCCGGATTGATTATGGACTTTTATTCTAGTTTGGTTCACTAGAGCCGCCAAGTGAACCAAAAGGCCAAACCTAGGAGTGCAAGAATTTAAATTTAAATATAACTATTACATTTAAACCCGGGCTCCATACAAATGGGTCTTCAAGCGCTCCTTGCTCCTTGATCTCCAGTTCTTCAAGATAATTCTAACTATCTCTACTACATAAACTATTTACAATTAAATAGAAACCTTGATCAGCAGTCAAGGGGAAGTACATAGGAGGAAGATAGAATTTACACCGAGAATAAAACCAGAGAGGACGAGGTACGCAGACCCCATTTTATAAAACCCATACATTCAAGCATTCATCCAAAATAAAATCCAATCACATTGGTCATAGTCCATAATTAATCTCATACATATCATCATACGTATCAATAAAACTTATTCATCTCATGAAAGTAAATTCATTCCATATATGTATTAATATCAGTTAATGGGCAAAAGCTTGCTAAATTTGTTTTTGGAAAAAAAAACTCCTTTATTTCATTAAAAAATAGTTCCAAATTAAACTATTTAATTTTTAGCAATTCTGAAATCTCATTTCATATAAAATAAACATCTTTATTTTAAACCTTTATTAATTAAATAAACCATTCATTTAATTAAATACATAAAAAAAAATTCAGTTCCTGTCTAGTGGCGCAGCTGTGCCAGGAATATAAAGGGAATCGGCGCAGCATGAAAACCAAGACAAGACACCGGAGCAGCTGCGCAACAAGAAGGCCTTGCATCGGCGCAGCTGCGCAGAATAAGAATTTTTTTTTTGTTGCGCAAGAACTCGATCCAATTGCATATCATACATGTATGGAATCACATAAACTGATAATTAGCACAAGATTGGCTCTGATACCACGGTTGGGTTTGTACGAAACATAAGCATGCAATCAAATTACATAAACGTAGCGGAAGGGATGAAAAATCAGATTTTAAAATTTCTTACAAACCCTTAACCATGATCTTTCTTGTGCATCAATTATCAGTCAATACATAGAAGGAGAGGATGGAATTATACCTTTGAAGATCCAAGCTTCCTCAGGTACAAGTTCTACTCCTTTGATTCCTTTGATTCCTCTGTAGTAGCTCCTTCCCTTGATCAATGTCAGCCACCTAAATGTTTGGCCTCTAACGGTGATCCACCAAGGAAGATGAAGAACTCAGGAAGATGGGTTATTGGCTTAACCCTTGTTTCTATCTCTATAGAATATGTGTACTCTCAACCCTTGGAAAAATTCATGTACCTTATTTCTGATATAAGACTCTCTTATATGGATATTAGGTTAACCCTCCTAATCCAATTAGAATAGGGTTTTATTACTTAATTAAACACTTTTAATTAATTTATATCCTAATCTTATTAGGATTGAGAGAGAGAGAGAGTACTGATATTATATTAATTCCTAAACTCCTTTAGAATTAAAATAATAATAATAATAATAATAATATTAATATTAATAAGACTCCTCTTATTAATTTATATTTAATATTTCTAAAATATTAAATAATAAACATTAAGCTATTTAATTTATTATATCACCATAGATTAAATTAATTATACTTAATGCATTATTACTATCATGCCATTTTCTTCTTAAATAATTCTTCTTCCTTTTTTGGTGTGACCCTTTAGGTTCTCCATCTTAAACTGGTTGTGAATAAATCAATTAGAACAATTGTAATCTTATTTAAATAAATAAATTAAACTAATAATCTATTAAACTAATAGTTACTGTACAATTCAATCCATCCACCATACACTGTCCCAATTAAATATAAGACATGAATTTACTGTCAAGTCTTAATTTATTTAATCATATGTATTTCGATTAGAAAATGCACTACTCCAAATAATGTAAATTAAACACCTCTTTCTAATTTCATTTTACCTTGGCCAAGGATTCCTGGGTTGTCATTTAACGAATCACATAGGACATATCTCCTCTTTTACTAGAGTAGGTAGATTCTTTATTGATCATACATTATCTCCATATGCAACTCATTATACCAAAGCATACCCTATATATGCCTTAAAAGGCCTTAAGGAATAAGTCAAAGTATAATTTGTTACATACAAGATACTATGATGATCTCAAGTCCAAGGATCACTTGTACTACTATCACATTAGGAATTCCTATTGACAGGCGAGTAAAACTCCATTAGGTATTCCATAGCGAGTCACGTTCAGTGAACTTATTCTCCAATAAGCATCTACATACTTGCTTTAGTGTCTCCACACAAATGACCATGAGATCAGTCATCCTCATCTAATGAGCAAGCAACATATGTACCAATCTATCCGGATTTACTAATCCCCATTTTAGTAATCCCACAATTGGGAACTATTTTAGTTTTTAAGCTTTTTAAGAATTTAGATCTCATTAGCATGATCTCATCATGATTCTAAAAGCATTGCTTAAAACTATGAGTTATTTACATATTATAAAAATAGCACCATGTAGATAATTAAATGCTTTAAATTAATATTTTATTAATAAATAAATAAGATTATTTATAAAGTATGTGTTTTATCATCATATATGATTGGCTTGTATGCACACTACTATCAGATGATGACATGGTTCAACTCCCGATAGTCAATACAAAGTCGCATACTCCCGTCTTTGTTCTTTACAAATAAAACAGGAGCACCGCAAGGAGACGTACTAGGACGAATGAAACCGATGTCTAACAACTCCTGTAGTTGGACCTTTAACTCCTGAAGTTCTATAGGAGCCATTCGATATGGGGTTTTAGAAATGGGTTTTGTACTGGGCTCAAGGTCAATAAAGAATTCAACTTCACGTTCTGGGGGTAGACTGAGAAGTTCTTCGGGAAATACATCAACAAACTCATTAACAACAGAAATATTATTCAAATCTGACGTATTCTGGTTTAGCTCCGTGACATGAGCTAAGAAAGCTTGACATCCATTTTTCAATAAACGAATAGCTTTGTGACTTGAAATGACATTGACTGATTTTAGTGGTTTGGTGGTTTAAATTCGCACAACAGGTTGGTTAGGAATATAAAAACTAACAACCTTACGAAAACAATCAATTTTGGCATTGTAAGTGGTTAACCAGTCAATTCCTAAAATCACGTCAAATGCAAGTATTTTCAAAGATATAAGATCAACAGGTAAGGTAAGGGTACCAATCTGAATCAAGCAAGATTTATAAACTGTAGATGTAACGAAAGTTTCACCCAACGGAGTTTCAACAAATAAGTCAAAGTCTAATTTCTCAGGTGTCAAATTTAATCGTTGAGCACAAGCAGGTGAAATAAAAGAATGGGTAGCACCGGTATCTAACAAAGTGTAAACTTCGCAAGAGTCTATGATTAGCTTACCCGTGATCACCTCGTTCGGGTTCCTCGCATTTTGTGTAGTTACGACAAACGCTCTTCTAGAAACCACCGACTTTGACTTGTCCGGAATCACCTTTGGAATCACCACCCCCGCTGGACTTGGTTTCGCTACAGGACAATCTCGAGCTATATGTCCTTCCTTTCCACAGTTATAGCATACCTTGAATTATTGTGGGCAGTTTGGGCTGATGTGTCCCTCTTTCTCGCATTTATAGCATACGACCGGTGGTCGTTCTCCTCCCCTAGAAACAGTTGATGTTGGTGCTGCTATCGGTCTTCACGTTCTCATTGTTGTACCTTCTCTTTTTGAAATCTCCCCCTGACTCGCTTCTTCTACTATCATGGCCATGATTACGACCAGAGTGGTTACTGCTTCTGTCATGATACTTTCCTCCCCGCTGGTTGTCATTGCTCCTATGACTGCTGCCAACAGTATGACCCTGGTTGTGGTCCCTTGGTTGAACATATTCATTATCTCGTTCTAATAATTGAGCCCTGTTTACTATATCTAAATATAAAGAAAATTTGTGAGAAATGAGGTATTGACGTATTTCGGGTTTCAAACCTCTCAGAAACATCCGCGTCATACGTTCCTCATTCTCCACCAAATGAGGTGCAAACCTGGACAACTCTGCGAACTTAGCCTCGTACTGGGACACAGTCATGTTGTTTTGTTCCATTCTGATAAACTCTACCTCCTTCATATGACGAATACTTTCAGGAAAGTACTTGTCATTGAATAATTTCTGGAACGCTTCACAAGACATCTTGAGTGCGGCAGTCTGGGTACGCTTCATAGATTTCCACTAATAGTCTGCCTCTCCACGGAACATAATGGTGGCGAATTTAACCTTTTGTTCCTCTGTGCATCCCAAGACATCAAATATCTTGGTAATTTATTTAATCCACGTTTCTGCCTTGACCGGATCCGGCCTTCCCAAAAATTCTGGTGGTCCCAACTCTTTGAACTGCTTGGCAGTGACAAGCCGCAAGTTGCTATTATCTCCACCTGTATTTTGCACACGAGTCTCCCTCGTCTGGTTTTGCATGAACTGCAAAAAGCTTCTAAACATCTCATCGTTTATCGTCTGATCAGTGTTGTTTTCAGGATGAACATTGCCTTCCTGTTGCACGTTCTCCTGGTTGGTGATTAAAGGTGTCTCCACGGTCTCATTCACTTCATTTTTAACATTCTCAGCTGCCATTCTCAAATACTGCCATAAAACAAGGGTCAATTAAACAAATTAACATATCACATGCTAACCCTATGCTCCGACTGACCAATTAAATATCAAATAAGCTTAGGTAGGACACACTAGCGAAGGATTTATTCGTCTCTCCCCTCCTAGTCCTATTCCCCGATCTTTGCCAGAGACCATATCCCTAAGCTCTGATAGCAACTGTGACGCCCCCAGAATAAGTCTAGTCAACCCAACCCATTCCGAGTCACCAAATACATGGTACAGAATCCAAATATAATCTTTTATATCACACGGTCGTGTAAAATACAACCACACAACTGTGAGTGTCAATACAAATATGTAGAAAATATTAACATTCAAACTAAGTCCTCATTACAATTATTATCACACTATTTATTAGAAATAGTGAGGACTACTACTGCTCTAACTCGGACCATCACTTTGTCCCCCGACAAGTTTCTGCGACATTCTCATTTCCTGAAGAGGACAATAGATGAAAAGGGTGAGCTCAAGTAGCCTAGTAAAGAATATTATGACTAAGATAATAAAGAATAATTTATCGTTAGTCTTCAACAAATCAGATAAAATATTATGGACAACAAGTTTTAGATCAACAATTGCAGCGGGAATATCAATTCATTAGAATAGTTACGTAGAGAATGAAGTCTACTATCTTCTATGATTTAAAAGTCCATCATTAATATTTTATCACTGTAACATCAATCAATATATATCTTGAATCAAATATTCATCTTTGCACTACGGTCAAAGATATTCATCACGTAATCATTCATCTTTGCACTACAGGCCAAAGATATTCATCAAATAATCATCCATCTTTGCACTATAGGCCAAAGATATTCAGTTATATCATCATTTAGGACTAAGGGTGATGAAAAATATTTTAAAGAACGAAACCCGTGAGATAAAGGACAAAAATTAGGAATTCGGAACTTATTTTATCCAAGTTCAAAAATACTTCTTAATAATACTTTGTGGAGCAAAATTCAAGAATAAAGCTTAAAACTTGGATCCAATCAAAGATAGAACCCATAATAGCCAACTTGGACAAATAAAAAAAAAATAATTTTTTCGTGAATAGTGCCGTATACGTGAATAGTAACCCCGAGGGAAAAAATAAGAATTTCACAATAAAATTCATGTCAATATTTTGGTATAATGATATTGAAAAGAATAACATCATTTACGAAAGAATATAACATCCCTTACCTCAAAAGAACAGTACTTCTGACTAGAATTTCAGGTATAATGCTGAAGGAAACTTGCATTGAATAACAACACTCAAAGTATCTAAATACTCACAAAAATACGCTCGATATTATAGAGAGAGAAAACTTCTGATTCTGGTGTGATTTTTATATTCTAATTTAGCACCCTATTTATAGGAAAATGCTTAGAACGCCAAAGCAGAAAATTTAATAAAATAATATTTTTTTTAAAAAAAATTCTGCCCACCTATTGACCAAACTCATCAGCCACCACCTGTTGGGCCCACCAACATAAAAAAAACATTTTTCTTTTAAAAAATATTTATAATCCCAAAAATTAATTATTCCGGAACTTCAATAATTCATAATAAATAGCCCTTTTATCAGAAAAATTCAAATCTTATGTCCTTTTCATAGGAAATTTAATTCTCTACAACTTTATAGAAGAAAGTTTTTTCAAATTCCAAACAGAAAATGCCCGAAATCCACAAATGGATGATTTTTCACACCAAAATACTGATAAAAACATCTCAGCACTAGTTCCTTCTTTTATATCCACAAAAATAAATATTTCCTTATCATATAAATCAATAATTAATTATTCACAAATAATATTACAGAACTATAATATTGACAACCTGGTCGTTCCTAGGAAAGAGGGGGCCTTCCGATAAGAATTTCTCCTTACTGGCGCGCAATTAAATAACCCCTCCTAGACAGAACTTCCTTAGACATTGCCAATAATGTTATCTAATAATATTATTCAAATAATATGAATTATTGATCTGATAATGGGAAATACTGTGCAGTAACAATTATTAAATTAACAATAATAGAAAAATACTGTGCAATACCGTGTGCTACTGTGCAACAACGCGTATAATTTTAACCACCGAGTATTCCAACAGTGTTAATGGTAACAACTACGCCGTTATTTTAAAAACTCATTCGTATCGTTTTTTTCATCCGACAGTTTTCCGTTATGGGGCCCACAAATGGCTGCGCCGTCATACGAATATTTCCCAACAGCAAAAATATTCCACAACCAAACGAATATTCCCCGACAACAATGAATAGTTTATAACCACTTGATTATTTAAAATATTTACGCATTTTACCCATAACATTCCACATTATCAAATTAACCCCTGCCTATTTCAAAATAATATATAGAGGAAATTCAATTTTTTATTCATAAAAGTTGGGGTCTTACATCTTTGATCGAGTTTTCATGCACTACTCAAGAGTACCTAAAAACAGGAACTAAACAAAAAGAAAATAAAAGTGTATTTAACTAAAATTGATTTAATTAAACTGATATTAAAAGTAATAAACACAATTATGATTCCCCGGAAACGGCGCCAAAAATTTGTTGGGTAAATTCTAGGTTAGCACAACACACAAGTATCCCTGGCAAAATCGGCCCAAGCTCCCGCTCGCTAAGGGTCGGGCTTTGCGCTTCACATTTCCAGCCCATCAAAATCTGGGCCGTTTTGGCCTGGCCAGTTTGGGCCAAGCCCAAAAATGTGTCAAAATGTAGGAAAAAATCAGTCCAAACCCGCGGGCCGGGCCGGTCCGTCTGTCACGGGCCGGGCTTTGGGCTTCACTGTTTCAGCCCATAAACACCTGGGCCGTTTTGGCCTAGCCCGTCAATGGCCAGGCCCAGCGATGACCCGGCCTGTTTGGGCCAGCCCGACCCATTTGCCAAGTCTACAAGTATGTATGGTCAACAAGTAATAAAGTGATAAGTCAAGTATCGTTCCCATAGAGAAAATAACTACAATTTATCCTAACAATTACCAATTTTATATTATCTCAATTTTATTAAACAAATTATCGAGTTTGTGAAAACTATGAAAATTACTAATTAATTAAAAACCAACTAATTACCATAAAATTTAATCAGATAATGGAGATTTAAGACTATAATTTCACTTATTGTTTCACTTAGATCGACATACTTCCTATAACGATCGAGAATTTTGTATTTAATTAAAAATATTTATTGAATTAAATAAATATTTTAGTTGATTTATTTATTGAGTTAAATAAATAATTGATGGAATTTGTTGTGAAGTAATATAATTAAGTGTGATATATTAATTAAATTAATGTTTAATAATTTTATGATTTGAAGATTTAATTTAATGAGATAATTAAATTAAATGAATTGCTAAAATATTACAATGTTGTGTGGTAGTGATGTTCTAATTTAATTTAATAATTAAATTAGAGATTTAATAATTTGTTAAATAGCATTATAATGAAAATTATAGTTTTGTGGCAATTTGATTTAATGAATTAAGACTAAGTTGAATTTAAATATTAGGATTTGATTAATTAAAGTGTGACATTTTGGTACCATATAATAGGAAATGTATTAAAATAATTTAAATAGGGGTTTGGGATGATTTGCCAAACATGGTCTTATGACCTTTGGCCTTTGTAACTGTTAAAACTCTTTTTTTAACTGATGAAACTAAAAGCTGTGTTTATATCTATCAGTTTATTTCACATATTATTATTCTTAAGCCTTAGAGAGAAAACACAGAGGAAAAGAGAGAATAGAGAGAGCTTGTGAGAGTCTGTGAATTGAGGAAGCCAAATTGGAGAATCAAGAAGGAAGAAGAATCTATAACAAACAATTCTCTGTTATCTTTGCTAAGTATAAACAAGAATCAAATGTAAGAATTCAAGCTATAAACCTTATTTTTCACGTTCTTGAGTTTTCATGGAAAAGTTGAATTTCTATGGCTAATTTATGAGGACTTGGATTATATGTTTTAGTTAGTAGATATAATCTATTGGTCATCATCTATAAATGATTTTGGGTTGAATTAATCCATGAAAGCATGTTTAGAATGAAGATTTGAGTTATAGTGATATATTTATAAATATGACTTATTTGAGATTAAAATTGATGTTTAATTGGTATAACAATCCGTAAATTGATGATTATTATTGTTAGTATGTTGAAATACGAAAACAATGCATATTTAATGAACTGATTTGATTGAGAAAAGAACTCATAGTGATTGATTATGCTAAACATGTTGAAATATGAAGAATTGCCATGAACCTTGATTTTGAGTCTTTAAAATTGGTGGTTTAATTTTTTGTTGTTGTTGTTGTAATGGCTATATTCATGTTGGGTATTGATTATATGAAGTTTATAACTTCTGGGTCAGATTAAATTGTTGTATAGACAAAAAATTGGGAGTTTTGGGTTATGATTATGCTGAATCGCGAATTGTAGGAACCAAGTCTGGACGCAGCACCGCGGCGCCTCTTTGCAGGCTTGTCTGCGTGCCGCATCGCCTATGCTCTGCATGTTGGCCGCGCAGCAACGCCAGTTCTCTGGTGTTGTTATAGCGTTATAGAGCCGCTGTGCAGTTTGGCCAGAAATGAGTTTTTATTGTTCAGTCCAGGAAATGCAATTGTAATTTAATCTTATGAACATGAAAAAATGATTAATCATATTATATGATGTTATAACAGATTGTGGTTGTATTGTAATACCAAATATAAAGATTATAAGTTAATAATTAACAAGTTATATAACAATTGGAATTTGATGTTGGTAAGAGTTGGAAGTGTGATTTAAGTGCTACAACCTCATGTTATTTGCTAGTAAATATTTCAGTTTGTGCTATGTGGTTAGTGTGTGTTGGTCATTTTCATGATCAATATATGTGTGCAAGTATACACGGTCAACAAGTAATAAAGAGTAAGTAGAGTATCGTTCCCACAGAGAATTATTTAACAAGAATTACCAAACACTAACCCGTAATCAACTTAATCTTATTTAAACGATGGATTTAGTATTTTGAATAATAATATGCAATTAAACTAATACTAACTATCCCTATAATGAAACTAGATAATGAAGAAATGAGACTATAATTTCACCTATTGTTTCATCTAAATCAATACACTTCCGGTTAAGCCAAAATAATTATCATGGGTTGTTAATCAAGAACACGAAGGTAAAATATGGCCATCTCTCGATGTACCATACCTATATCAAATCAAATCCATAAATGATAGAATCAAGATGAACACCTAATTAACTAACTCACTATATCTCTATGCGAATTATAATTAAAGAGGGTTTAAGCGCAAGCTCTTATTAGATTACATGTGGTGCTTCGGTATATATCTATCCTAGGCACGAATCATAAATTCCAACGTCATGTAGAACACACAAACACATGCTATTATGATCAGATCTAAACCATAATCCGTTGCTCAATTTCATATGGGTTATCAAGGTAATTGATTGCTAGGCAATTAATCATTTCAACACAAATCACAATAGATAATCCAATAACAATTAATAAGACTAACAAGGAAACATATCAAAATAAACTACACAACAAGATTCATTATAATCTCAAAATGGAGTTTAATTCATGATTGAAGTGAAATCCATAATCCGCAATTGAATACACATCGAAAGATACAAAGAGATAAGAAGAGAAATTAGGGTTTGAGATGAGAAATCTGAATTCTCTTGCTTCAAATTTGAATCTCCAATGCTTTCCAAGAGCTTCAATCTCCAAAGATCTAATCTAATCTAGGGTTTAACTAATCTAATGGAAGAGTAGAATATCTAATGCTGATATATACAAGATGATGATTCCCAAGGATGGAATACACTATTACATACTGATATGTCTTTATTTATAAGTGCTAGTATGACTCCTTGTCCAAGTTGCACTTAAATTGCACTATTTAATGAAAAATTCAACTCTGGTCAGCTTCCGAAGTGGCGCAGTTGCGCTGAAAATGGCTTGGAGTTGGGCGTGGGCGCGTTAGTAGCAGATAGCATTTTCTTGGACCAGGGAAGAGCGCGGGCGCGCTCCAAATGAACTAGAAATGGGCACGGGCATGCCACAGATTTTTTGTTGCAGTGTCCTCTGGTAGAACAGCCATAACTTTTGATTCGGGAGGAGTTGAGTAGCCTTCCACCTGTTAAATTGAAGATATCGACGAGATCTACAACTTTCATTCTTTGAGAATTGAGAAATAATGGACGGATGAAGGTCAAAATTGGGCTCGAAGTGAAAGCTGTGCAATGGCAGCCCAAAACATTGAAGTTCAACGTCCGTTGGTACAAAGGTCATAACTCTCGCATCCAAACTCCGATTGGGATGATTCAAGATGTTCCAGTAAGGTAAGAAGAAACTCTACAATAAAACCCAAGTTCCAAGCCAAGAACATGAAATGAACATAAAAGCCCAAACGATGCCCGTATTGCATTTCCTTGCCTTTTCATACCAATAGTCGCTCACATAGTTCCCAAGCATAAGATCTACAAAATGAACACAAAATGCATGAAAAGTAACTACAAAGTATAGGTTTAAGCAACTAATTCAAGTAATAGATAGCGAATAAGTAGGTATAAAATCGACTTATCAAATACCCCCAAACTTGAACCGTTGCTTATCCCCAAGCAACATATATAATGCAATGCAATAAAGTAAACAAAATGCAATCTACTCTAAATGCTAACGAATCCAAATACCAGGCAGATATGAAGCTCACAAGAATTTCCGTAAAGAAACTACAAAATCTTCAAACAGAGAATCCAACCAAGAACGAGGTCATAATGCATATTATTCTACAAATCAAAACATGTCATCACTGATGTAGTGTGTGTGTGCTTAGCAACCATTAAACTTGCTACAGAACAAATACTTCACATAATATGCTTGTTAGATGGAAAAAAAAATATAGTTTCAACTCAAGAAAGGCAGTAAACAAATTAAGCTCCAACCAAGACTACGCATCAACTAAGCTAAGAGTCAACAAGGAGTTTATTATGCTTTTATTTACTCACGAGGGCGATATTCGCACTTTCCTGTGTTTACACCTGACTGTGCAATGTCTAGTTCTTTTAAGCTTTTCAGTGATACCCGTGTAGTGAGCTTTCGACCAACGACTCCCAAACCAGATGGATTTAGGGCGCTGGGTGTAGAAACATCCCCTTAGATGTACTTACTCGAGTATCAAAGGCCACAGAACTAAACTAGCCAAAGTGTTTATTCAACATTTTTTTTTCTTTTCTTTTTCTCATTTTTTTTTATATATAAAGCATGCATACCCTTTGTTTTCCCCTAAACTTAAGCTTTTGCATCATCTAGCCATTGCTCACTGTCTACTAAATCTCTATCATTAAAACACAAGTTTCCTAAAAGAAGACAATTATGTGACCATTTAAACTGAGCAAATCGTAATGGATACTCTAAAGTGCTATTCGATTACATTAGTTTCAAACAGATTAAAATTTACATCATGCTATAACATTACAACCAAGCCTAAGTAATCAAAACTGATCAAAAATCATGCAGTTCCAATCTCCTCATAAGCAAAATGAATTTCACACAAACTGAAAACTTTGATTCATGCAATATGACCTAACTAAATGCAATAATTTAAAACAAATATTAACAATTTTTTAAATTTTTTTTTTGATTTTCTCAATTTATTAGATGCAACATACGAGTAAAAACTAAACTATATGCAATACACATGAACATACTTATATACACCCTAAAGAAGAACAATCCCCCCAAACTTAAAACGAACAATGCCCTCATTGTAACAAAAAGTGAAAGACTACTCCCCTAAGTGGCATCGTCATCTCCGTCTATCTCCTCATGATTCGATGGTGTATCAAGTGGTGGATAAGTCTGGATAAATCCAAAAGTTGGGAACTGAACGTGGACTTCTCTAATGCCTTGGGAATTTGGCCTACAATCCCCCTAAACTTGTTTGGACCTCCAATTTAGTCTTTCAGCTTTTTTTTAAAACACTTGCAGTGCGCTTTATTTTTTGACTTCTATTCTGACCATTCATCCTCATAGCAATTGAATTGAACCTGAGAGGATCACAAAATAACCTATTAATACTACTATAATCTACCAAAAGTTCTACTTAATATCAAAACTACGAAGAATTAAACAATGAGGGAGAAAGATTTGATTGGATGGGGTGCCTCCCATCGAGTGCTTGTTTTCCAGTCTTTCAACCGGACTTCTTCTTGTCAATTCTATCCAATTACTCTTCGATAATTTAGGAACCCTCCATCCATCAGGAGCAATATAGCTTTTGGTAGGTTCCCCACAGTGATAGCTATTGAATTAAAGTCACCTAGCTTGCTTTTTGTAGATAAGTCCCCCATTTTGAATGTCACATAGCTAGGTGCTTCCTTCATTGTGTTTGTGATTAGCTTGGGGCATTCAGTATTGTCAAACACAATGGGCTCTTCTTCTACCTTCTCTTCCTTGGCCCACCATGGCTTCAAAGTTGTACTAGCTCTCATGTCATAAAGAGCCTTGTCGATGACGTGACTACCAAAAGGGCATGGTTTTGCAAAAATTACTGGATCATTGATTTGTGGTGGAGAAGGCACCTGGGGCACTAACATAATAGGGTCATCTTCATTAGAACTTAAAGATAGATCTTTGATCACCTCATTTTCCTTATCCCCACTTGTCTCCCCTTTTTTGAACTCTTGTGGCTTAACCAGTTGCAGATTCAACTCGGGCTCTCCATCAGTGTCAAAATCCATGTCATAGCACCAATTGTTTTAAGGACAGCTGTTTAAGGCTTTGAACATTTGATTTATCTGATTCTGAAGATTTCGAATTGACATCTCTTGCTCAATCATCCTCTCCTCATTTGACGCTATGAACTTGAACCATAAATCCTCCAATCTTGAATTTTCTGTTTTAATTTTGGAATCCATGTATTAAAAACCATTGGTTAAAGTATTGATGAGTTGTTCCATCTGGTTCTAAAAATTTTGGCTCGATATTTCCTGACTCATCATCATCTCCTCTTGGTTTGCTAAGAGCTTAGACATGAATTCCTTCAAATTTGACTTTTCTTCTTGTGGCAATGGAGGTGGACATGAAAATTTTGGTGGATATGTTGGACTTGGAGCGCAATATTGGTTTTGATAATTATAACTCCATGAAGAATCTGGGTGATACCCCCAATCTTGATGATAATTGGGATAAGCATAGTTATTGAGGTAATCACCCCCATACTGTACTGGTCCAAAATTTACGGTGCATTGATGACTCGGATGGTTCCCAACACAATAATCACAAGTAACTGCTATCTTTCGAATACGTTGGGTTGCAACAATGTCCAACTTCCTCAAAAGTGTCTCAAGTTGTGCTGATAATGCCGAAATTGCATTGAGTCCATCAATCCCTGTTTCCCTTGGTTGAGTTATTCTCGTATATGACCATTGATAAGAAAAGTCATCCATGGTACTTGAAAAGATAGAAATATAGGAAGAGAATTAAAAATAAATGAAAATAAAATGTTTAAATTAAGGCTAATTTGATTGAAGCTAATGTTGGCAAAAATTATTAAACAAATTCCCCGGCAACGGCTCCAAAAACTTGTTGGTCGTTTTCACGATCAATATATGTGTGCAAGTATACACGGTCAATAAGTAATAAAGAGTAAGTAGAGTATCATTCCCACGGAGAATTATTTAACAAGAATTACCAAACACTAACCCGTAATCAACTTAATCTTATTTAAACGATGGATTTAGTATTTTGAATAATAATATGCAATTAAACTAATACTAACTATCCCTAGAATGAAATTAGATAATGAAGACATGAGACTATAATTTCACCTATTGTTTCATCTAAATCAATACGCTTCTGGTTAAGCCAAATTAATTATCATGAGTTGTTAATCAAAAACACGAAGGTAAAATATGGCCATCTCTCGATGTACCATACCCATATCAAATCAAATCCATAAATGATAGAATCAAGATGAACACCCTAATTAACTAACTCACTATATCTCTATGTGAATTACAATTAAAGAGGGTTTAAGCGTAATTTCTTATTAGATTACATGTGGTGCTTCGGTATATCTCTATCCTAGGCACGAATCATAAATTCCAACGTCATGTAAAACACACAAACACATGCTATTATGATCAGATCTAAACCATAATCCGTTGCTCAATTTCATATGGGTTATGACTGTAATTGATAGCTAGGCAATTAAGGATTTTAACACAAATCACATTAAACAATTCAATAACAATTAATAAGACTAACAAGGAAGCATATCAAAATAAACTACACAACAAGATCTATTATAATCTCAAAATGGAGTTTAATTCATGATTGAAGTGAAATCTATAATCCACAATTAAATACACATTAAAAGATACAAAGAAATAAGAAGAGAAATTAGGTTTTGAGATAAGCAAATCTGAATTCTCTTGCTTCTAATCTGAATCTCCAATGCTTTTTCAAGAGCTTCAATCTCCAAAGATCTAATCTAATCTAGGGTTTATCTATTCTAATGGAACAGTAGAATATCTAATGATGATATATACAAGTTGATGATCCCCAAAGATGGAATATACTATTACATACTGATATGTCTTTATTTATAAGTCCCAGTATAACTCCTTGTCCAAGTTACGCTTCAATTGCACTATTTAATGAAAAAGTTAACTCTGGTCAGTTTCCGAAATGGCGCGACGCGCTGAAAATGGCCTGGTGTTGGGCGCGGGCGCGCTAGTAGTAGATAGCATTTTCTTGGACCATGGAAGAGCGCGGGCACGCTCCAAATGAACTAGAAATGGGCCTGGGAGTGCCACAGATTTTTTACTGCAGTGTCCTCTGGTAGAACAGCCATAACTTTTGATTCGGGAGGAGTTGAGTAGCCTTCCACCTGTTAAATTGAAGATATCGACGAGATCTACAACTTTCATTCTTTGATAATTGAGAAATAATTGACGGATGAAGGTCAAAATTGGGCTCGAAGTGACAGTTGTGCAATGGCAACCCAAAACATTGAAGTTCAACGTTCGTTGGTACAAAGGTCATAACTCTCGCATCCGAACTCTGATTGTGATGATTCAAGATGTTTCAAAAATCTAAGAAGAAGCTCTACAATAAAACCCAAGTTCCAAGACAAGAACATGAAATGAACATGAAAGCCCAAATGATGTCCGGATTGCATTTCCTTGCCTTTTCATACCAATAGTCGCTCACACAGTTCCAAAGCATAAGCTCTACAAAATGAACACAAAATGCATGAAAAGTAACTACGAAACATAGGTTTAAGCAACTAATTCAAGTAATAAATAGTGGATAAGTAGGTATAAAATTGACTTATCAGTGTGGCTAAACATAAAGCTAAATGTTGTAAGTTAAGTGAAATGGATATTAAACTAAGTAACTTGGTTGTGTTGTAGCTAATTGAAATTATGATTCTTAATGGCATATGTGTAGGATAGTTAGGGAAACAAGTTGTAAATTATTTAGCTTACGCACGAGGCAAGTTTCTTATCTCTAACTTGTTTTTGTTTCGCAAGTTTACTATCCTTAATCTTTTATTGGGCGAGTTCCGAACTATTGTTTCTCGTTATTCAAAGCTTAAATTGATCAAGATCATTATTTTAGATGAGATTTTCTAATTTTTTTGGAAGTATTTCTTTTGCTATACAATGTTTATTCAATGTATATTGTTATTATTCGATCTTTGACTTTAAGTATCATTGTTCAAATCTTATATCATTGTATCGAACCCTTGAACGACTAGTGAACTCTTATTGATTCGACTAGTCCATAGTTGATGAGCGTTCTAAAATTCTAGAAATGTTATTAAAGCTAATCTAAACTAAACTTTCTTTGGTGTGGACTCTTATGTCAAAGCTGAGATGAACAACCCTATTATAGGGGATTATATTACGCGATAGCGTTAAGATGTTTGTGCACAATATATGGTATGAAGGGCTGATCCCCCTAAGTACGAGAAGAAAGGTCCATATAGTCATATGACTGTTAAAGGTTTAAAGTAGAGATACTTAATAACCTAAGAAGTAGTTCATGGTCTTGATGTACTTTTGATCTCGTTTCTAATTTTGATTCAAAAGCCAAGCTTTCTATTATTCAGTATCCATTGATTATTCTCATGTTGTTATTACTATTGTCATACTTGTGGGCAATTGTTTGCTCACGCTTGCATAAAACATTGCAACTAAAGTGGTAAAGTTTGACGAGCCATCCACTAGCAAGCGTAAAGAAAAGATGAACAAGTGATGAAGACTTGTTTAGTTTTATTTCATGATGTTATGTAACGAGACTTAGATATTCAATATTTTATTTTCGTATTGATGTGTTAAAGGTTAGATAACCTGGGATTTATTTGTTGAGTTTATGTAACCCTTTAATGGGGAGGATTATTGTTTAATTATTTAAGTTTTTATTATTATCCTTTATTGTGGGTAGTTAGATGTGATTGTTTTGGACAGTAAACACCAAATTTCATGGTAATAAAGTACCCAGATTTGGGGGTGTCACACTTCCTGTTAAGCAAAATTAATTATTTCGGATTGTTAATCAAGAACACAAAGGTAAATATAATCATCTCTTAATGCATTATACCCATATCAACTTGAATCCACAGATGATAGAATTAAGATGAACACCCTAATTAACTAATCAACTATATCTCTATGTGAATTATTTATTAAATAGGATTTAAAGTCCAAGTTCTCTTTCAGATTACATGTGATGCATATGTATATCTCTATACTATACATAAATTATAAATTCCAACGTCATACAGAAAGCACAAACACATGCTATTATGATCAAGTCTAAATCTATATTCCATCTCTCGAGTTTATAAAGATTACTAAGTTAATTACTGGCCAGACAATTAAATCATTAAGCATAAACCATAATAGACAATTCTGGAAATAATCTAAATAACTTAATATGGAAGCGTGTCAATCATCGTTACACAAAAAGATCCATTGTAGCTTTAAATAGAAAATTAGTTCAACATCATTGAATTAAAAACCAAAATCTATAAGTAGTATAGCATTCTGAATATAAGAATAAAGATGAAGAAAGAGAATAAAAACTGTGATATAATCATTTGCCCTTCTCCACTCTTGCCTTGAATCCTTCTTGCTAGCCTCATTGCTTTAATTCTCCAAAAGTGTGATGAAATCTAGGGTTTTATGATATGAAATCGATGATGTCTTCTTTGCCCCTCAATTTATCTTTTATAGTCTCCTAATCGCGTCCCAAATCAAATCCTCTCCCAAATCATTCTCAAACATGGCAACTTCTATTCTCCTCCCAACCATTTTGCTCTAGTGAATGTATTGCCCTCAAAGAATCTGCCCCGACAGTGTCAATATGTGAATGCACCCCGACTGTTGTCCTGGAACCCAAAAGCTGCAAACTTGTCTTTTAGCCCAAATTTTTCTGTTTTCATCAAGTACAACTAATTCCTTCAACACAAACAAAGAAACAAGTAAAAACATACTAAAAATACTCAAAGTTGCAAAGAATCAAGCCTAAAAGGTACCCAATTCGTAGGTATAAAACCTACTCATCAGGAAGTGAACAGCTTGCACGAGCTCTTTGCCGAACGAAGGTACACAATCCCTTAACTCAAATCTTAAACTTGAACAAATGTGAATCAGTTATAATGTAATGGTGTATGCTTAGTTGTGAGAGGATTTTGTGTGTGGGAATTATAATGGATTCTGAAGTTATAAGGTGGTTTTGATGGGGATTTAATAATTATATGATATACAAAACAATCTACTAGGAATGCTGAAACCATTATAAGTAAGTCAGTAATTTGATCCCGAACTCTTGACTCCCGAAGTTACCAAGCTGAATATAAGTGATTCCTCTGATTTTTAAACCCTGACTCCCGAAGTAATATAGTCGAACCCAAGTTCGCGATCTGATCTTGAACCCTTAACTCCCAAAGTCACCAAGCCAAACATAAGGGATTCATCTGATTTTAAAACCCTAAAGGGATTTTTGAGCCTTAAACCCTAAAGCTAACTAGTCATCTGGGTTAAACTCCCTACCTCGAAGACACCTAATCTAAATATTGGTTTCTGCACCCGATTCTAGTTCTCATAGTTAGTTATAGTCTCTTCTACGGATTGCAGTCCTTAAAATGAGTAACCTAATGTTTCACATCCGACCCCACTCTATAAGTCAATCTGATTTGTAGAATAAGCTCTCCGAATAGCTGGTCGGGGATTGTCTCTTTACTGAGGCTCTGAAAGTTTTCCCTTAATTGAGCCAAACGTAGAATACGTAGTCGTAGGGTAAACCGGTCGATCGTAAAGTAGATTATTCAGTTTTAAAATGGACCGTAGAGTGTCAGGAACAATTATAGAGCTTCATTCACCAAATCCCAGAGTTCTATTCACTGATCGTAAAAAGGCGTCTGAAAGGCTTCACTCTACGATCGTAGGGCACTTCAACAGACTAATTAAAATAATGAGTTAAGCACGATAAGAAGTGGTTAATAAGGAAACTAAGTATGCGTTATAAAATAGAAAAGAACCAGTCAGGTGTGCTAAGGAAATCATGATAGATGGCTAAATAAATAAAATATTAAAAATTATTCAGTGCATGAGTCCTAGTTGTGAATGTTATAACGATTGCATCAACTGTGATTATTACGTAATATTCAACAAAAATTGACCTCTAGAATGACTTATGAGCAATGTAGGGTACTTAAAGAAAAGAGGCAGAGAGTTAAATTATAGCAGTAGATTAGGCAAGTTCCTAACTTACATAACTTATATATGGTGCAAGTTCCCTAAATTGTATTAAATGTTTCTTTGTGCAAGTTTCTTACACAGGTTGTGTATATGGTGCAAGTTCCCTAACTTGTAATAATTGTTATTATGTGTAAATTCTTAACTAAAACAATCTTATATATTTTGCAAGTTCCCGAGTAGTTTAAATATCATGCAAAGTTCTTTAATTTCCTTTTAAAAGTATTTTTGTTGAAAACATGTCTCATAGGAGATGAGCTTTATTAGATATGGTTGTTCATGAATCTATTTGTGGAAAATATTCCTAGATTGAAACTTGTCAGTTTTGATAAACTTTGGTTGAACACCTTAGAGAATCCTTTCGAAACATTAGTTTGTTGACAGTTAAAGATAAGTTGTGCAACTTTTGTGAAAAGTGTCTAAACCATTTGATTCGGCTAGACCAAGAAGTAAGTGGGATTGTTAATCAATCATTTTTCTTTGAGAAAACTATCCGAACCAATTATTTGGTAAGGATTCTTGCGATCTGCTGAGATGAACAACCCTCAGAATAAGGGGTATTGTTATTTATGTCGGGGAACCGACTCGCGCACTATGACTGAACATTATACATAATGTGGGTACGACGGAGCTGATCACCTCATATGCCTATTTTCGGAGGTTTGCAGTGAACCACTGTTAATCCTTCTAGAAGTTCATGGTCCTCAGTAGCCACTTAATATTGAAAGTGTTCGACTCAGATTCTGTAGTCATTATTCTGAATTCATTCAACTATCTTTTGAACTGTTGTCAATTGATTGAACTTCTGAGATTATTGAATATTTTTAATATAGTTATCTATTATTGGCTTTATACTTGATGAGCAAATTTGTTGCTCGCCCTTGCTTATTATAAATTGTATAGTTATGGCTGAACAGGGCAGTGGCTTGGGGAAAGATAAAGGGAAGGGCAAAGCTACAAAGTATGTAACGATTGAGATTTTATAATTAATTTTAATATTTATTGAGTTAAATAAATATTTTATGTGATTTATTTATTGAGTTAAATAAATAAATTATGTGATTTATGGAGTGATTTAATTAAGTGTTATATACTAATTAAATGAATGTGTAATATTTATTTAATTAATATTAATGTTATATTATAGTTCTAATTTAATTGAGATAATTGAATTAGATGAATTATGTGATGAAGTGTTACATGAATTATAATTAGCGAGTAATTATAATTATGTGACAAATTTATGTGATTTATTGATGTTAGATTTTAATTGATTAAATTAGTTATTTAATATTTAATTGATTAAAATATGACATTAAAGTATGTGTTAAAATAAAAGAAAAGAATTTTAAATTGTTTTACTAAATATGGCTTTAGTAATAATAATCTATTTTAAAAAAATAATGTTGTTTTGGCCAAACAAGCCTTAAGGTTTTTCAAATTTAAATAATTGTAACTTATATAATAATATGTATTTATTATATATCTTAATTAGTTAGCAGTTACATATATATCATTAGTATACGTATATTATATCAGTTATAATATATCTAAACTACGTTAGTTTTTTCTAAGTCTAAACTAAGAACTAAGAAGAAAAGAGAGCAGAGAAAAGGAAGAGCAGAGAAGAGAAAAGAGGAAGAAGAATTGCTAGAATTGAACTCACATCACCTTCACTTTCAATCTATTAACAAAAGGTATTATCTATAATCTCTAATTATTATAGAACTCAATCTATATGTTCCTTGTATTTTCTTCTCTGTCAAAAGTTGAGTTTTCATGGAAGTGTGTAACCATAAATTTTATATACATGTATTGTGTTCATGTGTTATTATTGGTGATTGTATGCTATAAAGGATTTTCAGAAATCAAATGGTTGTTAGAATATGTTTTAATGTAAAATTGATGTTCTTGAGAGTTCATATGTTTTGGTTGAGTTTTAGAATGAAAACTTATGAAAATTTTATGTAGTAATATGCATGTTTAGAATTGTTTATGATGCTATCTTCAATCATGAATAAAATGCATGTGTTATAAGTTTAATGGGTGGAGAAATTTTTACAGTAAATTATTTTGGGGAAAAATATGAGTTTTATAAAAATGTCAAAATTGAGTTTTAAAACCTTTGATTTTCATTAGACAAATTCTGTGATTAGTATCATATATATAGCATGAGTATTACTGCATATGTATGCTTTACGTCGTCTGTGTTGCTGTGTGGGATGAACAGTGAAGCAGGGTGCCGTGGCTGTCTGCCTCTGCCCGCGTTCCGGCACAGCTGGGCCAGCAACAAAGGTAGAGGTAGCGCAGCTGCACCTGCTGAGTTTCCCAGGTTTGACACCTGCGCAGCTGCGCCGGTGTCAAGGCAAAGGGTGGCGCAGCTGCGCCTTTGCCTGAGCAGAGGCAGTGAAAGTTAGCTAATTGTGCAGTGTTGTTTTTGAACCTAGTTTAACTATGCTATGACAGTGAGCATGTATCTAGTTGCTACAACATTTCGTTAATATAAATTTGACATATTGTATATAGTATTTAAATTGTGAATTTTAATGGTTTAATTGGAATATGAATTACTTAATTATAATTTGTATAATTATAATTATGAGTAAATGTTAATTTGGTTAAATTATAATGAATAAAGGTTGATTTATTAGATGTTAATTTAAATTATAATTTATGTAATTATAATTTAATAAATGCATGTTTAATTATAAATTTTAAATTTATAATTGCATGATTAATTATAATGTGTGTAATTATAATGCATTATATAGTTTAATTAACTATTAATTACGAATTTGTGATAATTTAAGAGGTAATTATAATTGAGTAATTATAATTAGATTAAGTGTTTAAATTATAATTGTTTAATTATAATTTAGCTAAATACATAATTAATTTAATTATGTTAGTATGTGTGTGATGTAATTAACTATGTGATAGTTGATTATTTATTTAATTAGAGTGAGTTAACCATGAGGGTTAACCACTTATGTGAATTTGTTATGTGTTAACTAATTTAGGTTATTATGATTGGATGTATATAGGAAGTATTAAAGTACGTGAATTGTGTTAAGTAGCTTGCGCTTAAGACAAGTTTTCTAAACCCTAATCTTGTATTAATTTTATACAAGTCTTCTAACCCTAAACTTGTTAATTTTATACAATTTCTTGAGTTCATATATTCATTGTTGAGAATGTCCTTTCCATTTCTGTGTTGGACAATTGTTTATTTAATTGAAATGATCTTAACTTATTGTCCAAGTAAGATCTAGTTATTATTTTAAATGATTTAAGTTTACTTCTAAAGCATATGTTAATTCATAATTCTTTTATTTATGAATTATTGAAAGTCAATTCAACTAATCCTTAGTTGATGAACGTGAATTCTAAATTGCCCTTGTAAGCTTATCCAAACCAAACTTTCTTTGGTGCGGACTTGAATTCAAATTACTAAGTTGAACAACCCTATTTACTAGGGGAGGTTACTACGCATAGCATTAAGATGTTTGTGCACAATACATGGTACGAAGGGCTGATCCCCCTAAGTACGAGTTAAGGTCCATAGTCTTATTGACTGTTAAAGGTTTAAATAGAAATATTTATAACCTAGGACAAGAGTTCAATGGTCTTATGACCCTCAGATAAATTCTATATTCGAATTTTAATGTTGATAGAGAATTATTATTCAATTATTTATTATTGAAGCAAGCTAAGTTGTTCAGATTCTTTTAAAGATATCCTTTCATGTCTATATTATTGTTAAACTCCAGTGAGCTGTGGTTTGCTCATTCTTGCATTAAATAACAATTTCAGTTAAGGTTGATAACGCTGATGCTCCGTCTACAAGTAAGGGGAAGGGAAAGCAAAGCAAGTGAAGAGTTGTTTTTATTTAATTGAGAAGGATTGTATTAAGACTTCAATGATATGTTTTTAGTTCCGCACTTTATTGTTTATGTAAAGGTTAAAGTAACCCTGGGATTGATTTTTAAAAAGGTTGTAACCCTTGTTTTAAGGGAGATTTTATTATTTGAATAAAGTTTGTAATTTATCTTGAGATATATTGGGTAGATGTTTGTTATAGTTAGAAAGTGAACACCAAATCATGTGAAAACGAAGTACCCGGATTTGGGGGTGTCACAGGTTGGTATCAAAGCCGTAGGTTATGAAATCTTAGGTGGGAAAAACCTTAGGTAGTAGCCTTATGGTAAGATCGAAAAGATAGATGTGATAGGTAAAAGATAATAAACTACCTTATGTGCCTATGTGTGTACATTATAGTATTCGAAGAGTGACGATTCGTTATCACGTTATAATGAACTTTAAAATTCTTTTGTCAGGATGTCGAACGTTGGAGAACCTAGTCAGGATAGAGAGGATGTACCTCAGATGCCTAGAGAGGAGGAGCCCCGTGATATACATATTGTCTGGGAGCAGTTGGTTAGGAGAGAGCTATCTCCAGTGATCACCGTAGCTGGTCGGGAGCTTGAGCTGACACCTATTCCAGAAGAAGAGGACGAGGACGAGTCTGAAGAGGATGAGGAGGAGGAAGAGGATCCCGAAGAGGAATTCCCACCTCATTCTACTAGTGCTGAGATGTACGAGGCAGTCTACAATAGCAACGTGGAGCTCCAGGGTCGAGTCGGAGAGCTCGAAGAAACCATTCAGCAGTGGGACAAGACGATCGAAGAAATGGCAAGTGACCTAGGAGATGCACAGTGGAACCTAATACATATGGAGGTTGATAGAGATGCTGCTCGATTTGAACTGGCAAAGCTAAAGCAAGACATCCAGGAGGAGTCGAGGAAGTGTGCCAGAGCTGAAGAGTCAAGCTTGAGAGCTAATCAACGAGCCGATCGAGCTGAAGGTGAAGCTGAAGCCAAGAGGGCCAAGCTGAGGGAAACAGAGTATGCTTTTCATACAGCTATAGAAAGAGCTCAGGACCTTGTTTTCTACTACCCAGCTCAGTTCCAAGGTTTACCGTGGTATGTGGTGGACCAAAGAACGGCATTTCGAGTAATGGAAGAGGAACGTAGAGAGGCTGTGAGACGTATTAATATGCCTAGGCAGTAGTGGCAGTAGCAGTAGCAATAGTAGTAGCAGTAGCAGCAGCAGCAGTAGTAGTAGTAGTAGTAGCAGTAGTAGAAGAGCTTTTGTTATGTGTTGCTTTTTGTAGTAAATAAAGTAAATCCCATAATTTGAGATAAGAATGGGATAAGTTAATAATGTAATCCTACAACTTTTCTAGTTCAGGAAGGATGATGTAAATGGCAGAAAGGCTATCTGATTGATGTTTTAAACTACGACTAATGAATAAAAGAAGTTTATTGACGTGCTATGTGTTCTGTGTGAACTGAATTGTTTAAAAACATTTAAGTATGAACTTGAATACTTAATAGTTGAATAAAGGGTCTAATAATAATATTTTCTTAACAAAAAATGCCTCCTAAAAGAAGAATAACACGTCAAAACCCCGAGGGTGCGACGAACAACAACAATAACGATGGGACGAATCCCAACTCGGTTCAGCAGTTGGTGAACCTGTTGACAGGAGCTCTTGCAAATCAGCCGTAAGTGCAGGGTACTACGTTCAAGGAATTCAATGTTGTAGGACCGCCTGAGTTTAAAGGATCGACTAACCCTATCGAAGCTCAGACATGGGTTATGGAAATGGAGAAGGTATTTGACGTGGCTAGGGTAGGGGAAGACCAGAAGACAGCATTCGCGGCTTTCATGTTGAAGTCGGATGCTAGTTTTTGGTGGCAGGCTAACAAGACCCGAGAGGGAGAAGGAGTCATCATGTGGGAACGTTTCAAGGAAATGTTCTATGAGGTGTACTTTCCAGCGAGTTCCCAGGACCAGATGGAGGTTCAGTTCTAGAACTTAAGCAGGGAGGGATGACGGTGTCCGAGTATGCTTCTAAGTTTAACGAATTGGCCAGGTTCGCTACATACCAGGTCAGCACTGACGCTAGGAAAGCGAGAAGGTTTGAGCTGGGACTGAAGCCCTGGCTCTACAACAAGGTTTCCATGTTTCAGTTGAACACATTTGTAGCTGTGCTGGAGAAAGCCATACTTGCTGAAGGAGGAAGCGAAGCGGTGACGAAGTTCAACCAAGATAAGAAGAAGAAGAATGAGGTAGAAACCAAGCCTGGGGGTAGCAGCACTGTGAACCAGAAGAGGAAATGGAATGACAACACCTCTGCTAGGAGTGAGCAAGGAAGCCAGCAGAAGAGGAAGTTCGAAGCATGTGCTACATGCGATAAGAATCACACTGGCGTGTGCATGAAGGGGAAGCGAGTGTGCTTCAACTGTGGTCAGGAAGGCCACATAGCGCCTAATTTCCCAAACCCGAAGAAGGGAGCTTGCTTTACATGTGGATCCAAAGATCACATGGCTCGCAACTGCCCTAAGAAGCTGACTGCAGGGTCAACAGGGAGCGGAGGGAATGGAAGCGGCAGTACCGTTACTATCGCTTCACCATTGCAAGCTGTTCGACCCACTACACGGACATTCAATATGACGGTGCAGGATGCTGTGCAATCAAAAGACGTGGTGTCAGGTATTATTCCGGTCAATAGTACAAATGTATATGTATTATTTGATTCGGGTGCTACTTGTTCATTCATATCTAATAATTTTGCTAAAACCCTAGACTTACCTGTAGAAGAGTTAGTTTACCCTTTGAACATAGAGATTACGAATAGGGAAGTTATTCCTGTTAGGAGCGTTTATAAGAACTGTAGACTGGACATTAAGGGTTAGGAGCTTAGAGTAGATTTGATTCCGATTAAACTTGGGGAATTCGATGTCATATTGGGTATGGACTGGTTGTTCAACCATGGGGCGATAATCAACTGTCAGAAGAAGTCGGTAAACCTTACGACTCCGTCGAAGTTAGTGTTTTATGGTAGCAAATCGACTAGATAAGCGAGTTGTCTGACAGTTATGCAAGCCAAGAAACTTCTAACGCAAGGCTGTGTGGGATATCTAGCCTACATAGTAGATACACGTAAGGAAAGCCCGAAGGTGGAGGAGATACCGGTAGTTAAGGAGTTTGTGGACGTTTTTTCGAGCGATTTGCCAGGACTTCCGCCAGATAGGGAGATAGAGTTCGTGATCGATCTAGCGCCGGGAACTGCTCCGATTTTGAAGGCTCCGTACAGAATGGCTCCAGTTGAGATGAATGAATTGATGGTTCAACTACAAGAATTGCTAGACAAGAAGTATATGCAACCAAGCGTTTCGCCGTGGGGAGCGCCTATTTTATTCGTGAAGAAAAAGGATGGATCGATGCGTCTTTGCATTGATTATAGGGAATTGAATAAAGTTACGATCAAGAATAGGTATCCTTTACCTAGGATCGATGACTTGTTTGATCAGTTGAAGGGTGCGAAGTACTTCTCAAAAATTAATTTGAGAAGCGGGTATCATCAATTGAAGGTGAGGAAGGAAGATATACCTAAACGGCTTTTAGGACTCAATATGGTCATTACGACTTCTTGGTGATGTCATTTGGTCTCACGAATGCCCCAGTTGCATTTATGGACTTAATGAACAGGGTGTTCAAGCCATTTCTGGACAAGTTCGTGGTAGTGTTCATAGATGACATCCTGGTTTATTCCAAGATCAAGGAGGAGCATGCTGAACACTTACGACTAACCTTAGAAGCCCTGAGACGAGAGAAGCTTTATGCTAAATTCTCGAAATGCAAATTTTGGTTGGAACGTGTGCAATGTCTTGGCCACATGATCAACAAGGATTGTATTTCGGTAGATCCGTCGAAGGTTGAAGCTGTTATAAATTGCGATCAGCCGAAGACGTCGTCTGAAGTGAGGAGTTTCTTGGGATTGGCAGGTTATTACCGTAGATTTATCCAAGAATTTTCCAGAATCGCAACTCTGTTGACGAATTTGACTCGTAAAATAGTTAAGTTTGTTTGGATGGAGAAGTGTGAGGAGAGTTTTCAGGAGTTGAAGAAGAGACTGAGCACTGCGCCTGTTTTGTCTTTACCGGATAGTTCGGGGAATTTTGTAGTATATAGCGATGCCTCACATAAAGGATTAGGCTGTGTGTTAATGTAGAGCGGCAAAGTCATTGCCTATGCGTCACGTCATCTAAAAGATTATGAGAAGGGGTATCCGACCCATGATTTAGAATTGGCGGCAATAGTGTTTGCCCTAAAGATTTGGAGGCACTACTTATATGGAGAAAAGTGTGAAATATACACAGATCACAAGAGTTTGAAGTATATATTTACCTAGTAGGATTTGAACATGTGCCAAAGAAGATGGTTGGAACTGATTAAAGACTACGATTGCGAGATACTTTACCATCCGGGTAAAGCTAACGTTGTCGCCGACGCTTTGAGCAGGAAAGGTTGGGAGAAGCTGAACGTGTTAACTGATCAGGATCAGTTGATAGAATAGATGGCTAGATTGGAGTTGGAGGTGAAGCTTCCGAAGGAATCGGATGAGATGTTGTTTCAAGTAACCACTAGTTCTACTCTAGTAGACAAAGTGAAAGAAGCACAACTTCACAATGAAGAATGTGAGAAGATTCGGAGGAGGATAACTGATGGCGAAGAGTTCAAGTTCAAGATCGATAATGAAGGTCTGTTACGGTTTGAAGGTAGAATCTGGGTACCGCCAGTACCTGAGGTCAAAGAGGAGATTCTGAGCGAAGCTCATAGTTCTAGATACTCTATTCACCCCGGGAGTACGGAGATGTACCAGGATCTCAGGCATCATTTTTGGTGGCCAAATATGAAGAAGGACGTTGCGGAATGCGTTGCGAAATGCTTTAGGTGCCAGAAAGTTAAAGCAGAACACCAGAGACCGAGTGGTTTGCTACAACCGTTAGAAATTCTAGAGTGTAAGTAGGAGCACATCACGATGGATTTCATAGTGGGTCTTCCAAAGACTTAGAAGGGATTTGATGCGATATGGGTTATAGTGGATCGACTGACGAAGTCAGCTCACTTTCTGTCGATCAGGGTTAAGTATAATCGGGATAAGCTAGCGAAGCTGTATGTGGAGGAAGTTATTTCTAGACACGGTGTTTCGGTGTCAATTGTGTCCGATAGAGATCCACGTTTTACGTCTAATTTCTGGAAGCGATTGCAAGAATGTCTGGGAACGCAATTGCAAATGAGTACAGCGTATCATCCTCAGACTGACGGACAGAGCGAGAGAACGATTCAGACGCTTGAGGATATGCTGAGAGCTTATGTGATGGACTTCAAAGGAAACTGGGAGGATCATCTACAGTTGGTGGAGTTCGCCTACAACAATAGTTATTATGCGAGTATTGGCATGCCGCCTTACGAAGCGTTATACGGCAGAAAATACAAAACTCCTTTGTGCTGGGATGAAGTCGGTGAACGTCAATTGTTGGGACCAGAATTGGTACAACAAACAGCCGAAATTGTGAAGTTGATCAGAACAAGATTAGTTGCTGCTCAAGACAGACAGAAGAAATATGCCGATCTTCATTGACAAAACTGAGAATTCTTACCAGGAAGTTTCGTGTTCCTGAAAGTATCTCCCTGGAAGGGGAAGATTCGATTTGGTAAGAAGGGAAAGTTGAGCCCCAGATTTATTGGACCTTTTGAGGTGTTGCAAAAAGTTGGCGAGGTAGCTTACGAGATTGCATTACCTCCGGAGCTCGAGAATATACATAATGTATGTCATATTTCTGTGTTAATACCTTACAAGCATGATTATAAACATGTAATAGAATATGAACTTTTACAGTTTGATAAAAACTTAACATATGAAGAAGTGCCTGTTCAAATAGTTGATAGAAAGGAACAAGTACTTAGGAATAAAGTGATACCTTCTGTTAAGGTAATCTGGAGGAACCATAGTGCTGAAGAAGCCACGTGGGAACTCGAAGATGTTATGATAAAATCTTATCCGCATTTATTTGTTTAGTTTTGTGTAAGCCCTTATATACTGATTCTGGGGACAGAATCCTTTTAAGTAGGGAAGAATGTAAGAGACGAGATTTTTTTTTATGAGTGATTCTGGGGACAGAATCCTTTTAAGGAGGGAAGATTGTAGCGATTGAGATTTTATAATTAATTTTAATATTTATTGAGTTAAATAAATATTTTATGTGATTTATTTATTGAGTTAAATAAATAAATTATGTGATTTATGGAGTGATTTAATTAAGTGTTATATACTAATTAAATGAATGTGTAATATTTATTTAATTAATATTAATGTTATATTATAGTTCTAATTTAATTGAGATAATTGAATTAGATGAATTATGTGATGAAGTGTTACATGAATTATAATTAGCGAGTAATTATAATTATGTGGCAAATTTATGTGATTTATTGATGTTAGATTTTAATTGATTAAATTAGTTGTTTAATATTTAATTGATTAAAATATGACATTAAAGTATGTGTTAAAATAATTTGTTAAAATAAAAGAAAAGGATTTTAAATTATTTTACCAAACATGGCTTTAGTAATAATAATCTATTTTTTAAAAATAATGTTGTTTTGGCCAAACAAGCCTTAAGATTTTTCAAATTCAAATAAGTGTAACTTATATAATAATATGTATTTATTATATATCTTAATTAGTTAGCAGTTACATATATATCATTAGTATACGTATATTATATCAGTTATAATATAACTAAACTACGTTAGTTTTTTCTAAGTCTAAACTAAGAACTAAGAAGAAAAGAGAGCAGAGAAAAGGAAGAGCAGAGAAGAGAAAAGAGGAAGAAGAATTGCTAGAATTGAACTCACATCACCATCTCTTTCAATCTATTAATAAAAGGTATTATCTATAATCTCTAATTATTATATAACTCAATCTATATGTTCCTTGTATTTTCTTCTTTGTCAAAAGTTGAGTTTTCATGAAAGTGTGTAACCATAAATTTTATATACATGTATTGTGTTCATGTGTTATTATTGGTGATTGTATGCTATAAAGGATTTTCAGAAATCAAATGGTTGTTAGAATATGTTTTAATGTAAAATTGATGTTCTTGAGAGTTCATATGTTTTGGTTGAGTTTTAGAATGAAAACTTATGAAAATTTTATGTAGTAATATGCATGTTTAGAATTGTTTATGATGCTATCTTCAATCATGAATAAAATGCATGTGTTATAAGTTTAATGGGTGGAGAAATTTTTACAGTAAATTGTTTTGGGAAAAATATGAGTTTTATAAAAATGTCAAAATTGAGTTTTAAAACCTTTGATTTTCGTTAGACAAATTCTGTGATTAGTATCATATATATAGCATGAGTATTACTGCATATGTATGCTTTACGTCGTCTGTGTTGCTGTGTGGGATGAACAGTGAAGCAGGGTGCCGTGGCTGTCTGCCTCTGCCCGCGTTCCGGCACAGCTGCGCCGGCAACAAAGGTAGAGGTGGCGCAGCTGCGCCTGCTGAGTTTCCCAGGTTTGACACCTGCGCAGCTGCGCCTGTGTCAAGGCAAAGGGTGGCGCAGCTGCGCCTTTGCCTGAGCAGAGGCAGTGAAAGTTAGCTAATTGTGCAGTGTTGTTTTTGAACCTAGTTTAACTATGCTATGACAGTGAGCATGTATCTAGTTGCTACAACATTTCGTTAATATAAATTTGACATATTGTATATAGTATTTAAATTGTGAATTTTAATGGTTTAATTGGAATATGAATTACTTAATTATAATTTGTATAATTATAATTATGAGTAAATGTTAATTTGGTTAAATTATAATGAATAAAGGTTGATTTATTAGATGTTAATTTAAATTATAATTTATATAATTATAATTTAATAAATGCATGTTTAATTATGGATTTTAAATTTATAATTGCATGATTAATTATAATTTGTATAATTATAATGCATGATATAGTTTAATTAACTATTAATTATGAATTTGTGATAATTTAAGAGGTAATTATAATTGAGTAATTATAATTAGATTAAGTGTTTAAATTATAATTGTTTAATTATAATTTAGCTAAATACATAATTAATTTAATTATGTGAATATGTGTGTGATGTAATTAACTATGTGATAGTTGATTATTTATTTAATTAGAGTGAGTTAACCTTGAGGGTTAACCACTTATGTGAATTAGTTATGTGTTAACTAATTTAGGTTATTATGATTGGATGTATATAGGAAGTATTAAAGTGCGTGAATTGTATTAAGTAGCTTGCGCTTAAGGCAAGTTTTCTAAACCCTAATCTTGTATTAATTTTATGTAAGTCTTCTAACCCTAAACTTGTTAATTCTATATAATTTCTTGAGTTCATATATTCATTGTTGAGAATGTCATTTCCATTTCTGTGTTGGACAATTATTTATTTAATTGAAATGATATTAACTTATTGTTCAAGTAAGATCTAGTTATTATTTTAAATGCTTTAAGTTTACTTCTAAAGCATATGTTAATTCATAATTCTTTTATTTATGAATTATTGAAAGTCGATTCAACTAATCCTTAGTTGATGAACGTGAATTCTAAATTGCCCTTGTAAGCTTATCCAAACCAAACTTTCTTGGGTGCGGACTTGAATTCAAATTACTGAGTTGAACAACCCTATTTACTAGGGAAGGTTACTACGCATAGCGTTAAGATGTTTGTGCACAATACATGGTACGAAGGGCTGACCCCCCCCCCCCCCCCTAAGTACGAGTTAAGGTCCATAGTCTTATTGGCTGTTAAAGGTTTAAATAGAAATATTTATAACCTAGGACAAGGGTTCAAAGGTCTTATGACCCTCAGATAAATTCTATATTCAAATTTTAATGTTGATAGAGAATTATTATTCAATTATTTATTATTGAAGCAAGCTAAGTTGTTCAGATTCTTTTAAAGATATCCTTTCATGTCTATATTATTGTTAAACTCCAGTGAGATGTGGTTTGCTCACTCTTGCATTAAATAACAATTTTAGTTAAGGTTGATAACGCTGATGCTCCGTTTACAAGTAAGGGCAAGGGAAAGCAAAGCAAGTGAAGAGTTGTTTTTATTTAATTGAGAAGGATTGTAATAAGACTTGAATGATATGTTTTTAGTTCCGCACTTTATTGTTTATGTAAAGGTTAGAGTAACCCTGGGATTGATTTTTAAAAAGGTTGTAACCCTTGTTTTAAGGGAGATTTTATTATTTGAAAAAAGATTGTAATTTATCTTGAGATATATTGGGTAGATGTTTGTTATAGTTAAAAAGTGAACACCAAATCATGTGGAAACGAAATACCCGGATTTGGGGGTGCCACAGAGTAGCCTTAGCTATTAGAGATTAAGTGATTATGATGATGAATTATATTAAGGCTTATGTCCATTATTTATATTTGAAAGACATATGCTAAGTTATGTATAAGTTAAGGTCGCGAGAAATTGTGAGGTTGATTTGCTATAATGAAAACCTTAAATTAATTTACTGTGTATTGATATTTGGAGATAGTATGAGTTGTATCGTGAAGTACCAAGTTCGAGGTAAAGGTGCTTGAATTTGGGGGCGTCACATAACATATCCAAAAATTATAACGATCCAACGGTCGGATTAAGAGATATAACTCACGTAATATACCTTAAAATATCGAAACTGATTTTTCAAATTTTAACATTTACATTCAAGCCAATTATATACCTTTATATAAATTCATCATCTCTTTCTGATTAACATGATTTTTAATTTCATGTCTCTATTTTAATTGAAAATAATCTCTAATTTAAAAACCCTCATAACTAAACTTAAAATCAAAATATAAATAATATTTTTGTCTTTCTTCAATATGCACCATTTAATAATCTGACTTTTGGGTCTTCTAGAATCTTCAAACTCTATTCATGTCTTCAAAAAAAATTGTATTTCTTGAAAAGATACACGAAATAGGCTCAAGAATCACTCGATTCGGAGTTTGTCGACGTCGGGAAAAATCTTTGGCAATCCCCCTTTCCCTATGTGTTTCTACCCTTGTTTGTTTTCATTTGTTTGATCTGAAGGGTGAATTTTTAGGAAAAGGCCGACATACAATGTCGACGATTTGAAATGTTTGATTTTACAGAGTCACCAGTTGGTATATTTGAAATAGTTGTACCAACTCAACTGAGTTTTGTTTGAAAAGTTTTGCAAGTAGGCCCAATTACTGGACTCTGTTTAACTTGTCCTTGGAAACCGAGATTCATAGAGTTCGGGGGCTTAATTAAGCTAGGGGAAGGTGTTAGGCACCCCCGACTTTCGTGAAACACGGTTACCGCATCTTTTCAATTTCCCTATTTTATTTGTTGTGTGTGTGTGTGTGTGTGCTTGCAGTAATTGGGCCTACGTGCTTTATATGGAAGTATTGTTGTGCTTCGTTGGACCTATATACGAAGGGTTTGATTTAATAAAAAGTCCATTTTTAGACAAGATATGAAAGTGATGTTTTGGAAGATGGTTTTTAAACCCTTTCGCTCGCATAGGAATTGAAGCCTTTTGATACTTTCATTTTATTCTGCATTCGGCTGATTTTGATTTTATTGTCGGGATGCGAAGCATCCTCGACTGAATATAATATATATATATATATATATATATATATATATATATATATATATAAGTGTCGGGCTCCTTATGGGCATGAAAGCCATCGAAGTGACTCTAGCACTACAAAGCATAATTTACTATGCTGAGACCTTAAATCTGGATAACCGTTTTAAGATCCCTTTGATTTACATTTACAAGAAGACAGGCAAGCTGTATTTACAGTGCAACTTTGTCCATCGAGGGAATCGGATCTAGATCAATGTGATTAATCGTAGATCCCGTGATTCCTAGGCTCACAGAATATTATCAAAAAGCATGCACAACAGAGATATTGAAATAAAATGCAAATTAAAATCTAGACGTCACAAGACAAAAGATTCATCAGTTAAATCCTTGCATGCTCGTATCCAAAGCTTCCCGTTCCCTCTAGATAAGGATCTAGGGTCGCGTAGTCGCTTTAATATTTACAAAACTAGAAAGTAAGTTATATTTAAATAATTCTTAGCCATTCTAGCTCAACGGTTCCCGTTTGACAGCTTTTTGAACTGGTTGAAAATTAGAGATAGCTAGATTCAAATAAACCTAGTCCACAACCTTTACATTAGAACATATTTACATTAAATAAACAGTTAAAGCATATATTTAATCACATTGAATAAATAATATATATATATATATATATATATATATATATAATTATATATATATTAAAGTTGGAAAAAGCCACAAATTTCCAATCCAGGCATGATTGATTAATGTAAATATATATATGCTTATATATATTGAAGCTGAAAAGGCCACGGATTAGCAATCCAGGCCAAACGAGTTAGTATAAATATATATATGAAAGCAAAAAAAGCCACAGATTTACAATCCAGACATGACTGAATTGAATGTAAATATATATATATATATATATATATATATAGTTGTATATATATTAAAGCTGAAAATGCCACAAATTAACAATTCAGGCTAAAGAAGACTTATATATATATATATTAAAGCAATAAAAGCCACATATTTGAAATCTAGGCTGCAAGAGCAATTAAAAATGTATATATATACTTATATATACATAAAAGTAAGCCAAAAAGGCCACGGATTTGAAATCTAGGCGAAATCAGAAGCTATAAATAAATATATACGCTTATATATATATGATAAACCAGTAAAAAATTTCAAATCACAAGAAATCTTATAGTGTGTAGCGCTAAAGGCTTTAAACCACTTGGAAGGCTTGAAAACTCTGTTTTCACAGGTTAAAATTTGATATGTTAGTTTATATATGTATACAAACGTATTGGAAGAATAAAATTGAAGTTTGGAGCACTATAGGTGGGTTAAGAGCTGAAATGGACGAAATTTCCCCTCTTTTCATCTTCTTTTCTTTTCTTTTTTGGCTAGTGGGGGTCTCTATTTATAGACCAAAATAGCCACGGGTCTACTCGTGGCATCCATGAGTCTATTTGCGGCTCCCTGAGTGGGCCTTGATCCTGTGGGTCCCGTTGTCTCGAAGTACGTGCACTCCAACCAACGCTCTATCTACTTTGAGCCTTTATAACTTTCAATCCGGGAGTCCGATTGAGGCATGCTATACTTTTTCGAGAAGCCCTTTCCGAGATCTACACAATAACATGGGATTTCACATTTTTCGAATCAGAGATGATGGGTCCATGACTAGATCGTCGAGTCTTCGCAATCCGTCCGTTGAGCTTTCTTGTGCTGTTTTCACTCGGGATTGGCGTTATGATTCTGCATGACCTTCATGGAATTGATTTATCTTGATTTTTTCTTGATTTGATGTCAAATTGGTAAAATAACCATATTGTCCTTCCGGGGGTTATCTCTAGGATTGACAAGGTTTTCGACTGTTTCTCGGGGTTGTCTCCGAGGTTTGATCCTAGCCGACTCTATTATTCCTTAGGGTTATCTCTGAGGTTAACTTGATATCCCAGGGTTGTCTCTTGGGATGATTTGATGCTTTGGGGATGTCTTAGAAGGTTGATTTGATCTCCCGTAGTCGTCGCCGGGGCTTGACTTGATCTCCCGTGGTTGTCGCCGGGATTTAATTTGATCTCCTGGTGTTGTCATCGGAGTTTGATTTGATCTCCTGATGTTGTCGTCGGGGTTTGATTTGATCTCCCGGTTTTATCACCGGGGCTTGATTTGTTCTCCCGAGGTTTTCGTTAGCGCTTGATTTGTTCTCCCAAGGTTATCGCAGGGGTTTGGCTTAATCTCCCGGTGTTGTCGCCAGGGTTTGGCTTGATCTTCTGGTGTTTTCACCGGGGTTTGACTTGATCTCCCGATGTTGTCGCTGGGGTTTACTTGATCTCCCGGTGTTGTCGCCGAGGTTTGCTGTATCTCCCGGGGTTGTCGCCGGGGTTTGGCTTGATCTCCCGGTGTTGTCTCCGGGGTTGATCTCCTGGTGTTGTCGTCGGGGTTGACTTGATCTCCCGGTGTTGTTTTTGGGGTTGACTGTGATCTCTCAGAGTTGTTGCCGGGGTTTGCTTGATCTCCCGGTGTTATCGCCAGGGTTGACTTGATGATTTGGACTTCTAGGGTTGTCTTTGGAAGGTAAAAGACGGTTTTACTCTCCTGCATGGTTAGGAATAGGAATGCAAAATTTTGAGTGTCTACAGATTCCTTTCTTTATCATGTTCATGCAATGTAATGGAATAAACAGGATAAAGATTACTAGACACTGGAAATATAATATATGCAAATGTAATGCAATGCCTAATATGCTATGTCATGCATGTTTTATGCTCTTGTGGGGTTAGTTGCCACGGGTATTCTATCACTGACTACTCCCGCCATTTTTGCTGGGGATGGAGTTATTCATGATAGCTTTCACTGAACTCTTTTGATGCCTACTCGAACGGTAGTTTACAAAGCTTTCATCACCAGATCTTTCCCGATGCTACATTGGGTTGAAGCCAATGGTTTACCACGTCCGTCGGTGCTACAAAGACTAATTCTATGACATGTTGTAGAGTTGTTTTCAAGATCTCTTTGGGGAAGATTCTTCCTTGGCTGATGCCATTGAACATTTTTGAAATCGACGTTGGGGTTGTCACCAACATTCTTTATCTTCAGATACGCTTTCTGACTTTTTCTCCTCTAGGATGTTCCTCTTTTGACGAGTGCCCTCATTGGGGATTCCTGATGCCTATCCTGATGACAGCTTACACCAGTTTACATCATTGACTTTTTCGACGCTACATTGGGGTTGTCACCAACTGTTTGGATAGCTATTCGGTTGGTGCCGACATTTCTATCGGGGATAGAAGTCTCACTCTCTACTCGAACAATAGTTGACAACGATTTAACCATCATCGAACCTCCTTAATGCCTACCTGAATGGTAGTTTGCAACGGTCGATTGAACTGATTTGATGCCTATTCGGACATTAGTTTACAGAGTTTGACCATCATCGAACCTCCTCGGTGCCTACTCGAACGGTTGATTACAACGGTCGGTTGAACAGATTTGAAGCCTCGACTGGGGATTTGTATAAAAAGATTCCATCATCGGTTTTCCCCGGGAAGGATAGTTTTCCATGATTTTCATAATCGGATCTTTCCCGATGCTACGCTGGAGTTATTGCCAACAGTTTGCAATGTCAGACGCTCTGATCTTTGTTAAAGTAGTTCTTAACAACTTTCATCACCAGCCCTTTACCAATGCTACGCTGGAGTTGTCACCAACGGTTTATAATGTCAGACATACCTATTTTCGTTGAAGCAGTTCTCAACGGTTTTCATCACCGGATCTTTCCTGATGCTACGCTAGAGTTGTTGCTAACTATTTGCAACATTAGACACTCTGATCTTCGTTAAAGCAGTTCTCAATGGTTTTCAATACCGGATCTTTTTCGATGCTACGCTGGAGTTGTCGCCAACAGTTTGCAACATCAGACACGCTGATCTTCGTTAAAGCAGTTCTCAACGGCTTTCATCACCAGATCTTTCTCGATGCTATGCTGGAGTTGTCGCCAACGGTTTACAACAACAGACACTCTGATCTTTGTTGAAGCAGTTCTCAACGACTTTCATCACCGGCTCTTTCCCGATTCTACGCTGGAGTTGTCGCCAATGGTTTGCAATGTCAGACCTACCTGATCTCGATGTTGGGGGAATTTTTTTGATAAGTCATACCCTCAGACAAATCTAAATACTTTGACGCATTCAAAACCCATAGTTCACGACACCGGACCTTCCTAATGCTTTGACAGAGGCAATTTTCAGTAATTTTCATTATTATTTTAATAAATAACACATTAGGGTTCGTACCAATGGCTTACATGAAGATTTTATTTCATCAGGAATTTGACACTCGAATTTAAGGTTTCGGGCCTATTCTGCTCAATCGCGTAGCACTTTTTCCCTGATTTAACTTTTTAGCTTTTGGGAACTTCGCTTGAACTTCATTTGGACCGAATCGAAGGGGGTGGGACCCACCCTAGGGTGCTGTAGGTCTACCTGCGGCTGCCGTAGGTAGAGGTGCAGCTCCTTAAAGGTATAATTTGGTCCCCCCGTGGCTTTCATAAGTTATTTTTCAAGTTGAACTATATAGAAAATTCAAAAATTCCTCTTCAGACCTACTGAGTTCGGGCTACTTTTTTCAAAATCCGTCACCGTACAATCGTTCTGCACAACACTGGTAACGTTTACATATTTTCTTTTCAAGTTTTGACCGTTAGAACGTTAGATTTCATATAGAATGCTTCTAAACACAATATAATGAATATGCATGCTTATATGACTTGATAAAAATTTTCAGACTTTGTAAATGTGTATGTTTTACTATGTTGTACGTTTTGTTATGAAAAAATTAATTTCTGAGACAGTCATTTGACGCCCTTTTTGGCCAGTTTACTCATCCTATTTGAGGACAAATGAGCCTAGATTTTTAACTAAAAATACCCATGATAATTTAGCTGCCATGAGGATTTTGATTTTGATGTTTTACATATATATGAAAATGCTTATGATTTTGGGTAGGTGTGCTATTGAACGACCACTTAGTCATGCCTATGTGCATGCGGATAGTCCATTTTACAAAGGAGAATAGCAAAAAAATTTGAAAAGCCTGAGCATTTAATGAACATGCAATTTTAACTATACTGGAGATGTATGTTAACTAATGCATGCTTTAGGATTTAGAATATGCATAAATCAATTATTTAATTTTAATAGGCAGTAAGTTTAAGGCTTACCTCACCCTTTCTGAGGTGATTTAGAGATTTTGTTCAGGTTATGGATTCAGATGGACCAAGCAGTTCTAGCAGGGTCTCTGCAGGTGTGAGGCAGGGGAGAGCTTCAGATCTCCCTCAGCCTCGTCCATCCCGGTAGCCTCGCTGGTTGGCTGAGTTAGTGATTCGTCCGATCCAGGATGAGAGGCCGGATGATGTGGATGACGAGGAGGATGTCCCCTTTGTGGATCCCGCTCCAGCTCCTGCTCCACGTAGGGAGCTTCCAACCATTGTTGTGACGATTCTGGAGCTTTTGGTCAATTTGAGACTCCATCCTTCGATTTATCTCATGCCAATGAGGTGACTGAAGTTTCTATTCTAGACTTTTCTTTCTTTTGCCATTTCAGGACAAAGGTTTAATCTGGATTTGCAATTTGATGCAGGTTCCCGGCTTTACTCAGCCCAGGGGGAACTGGTTTAGCGTCCATTCTTTGTATCATAATCTGCATCCGGAGTACCAGGCCATCATCAACACTTGGGGTTTTGAGGCCTTTTTCTCTATTCCTCCCCATCGTTGTCCTTGGGGTTATCTGTGGGCTTTATCTGAGCACTGGTTCTACCAGACCCAGTCTCTCCACTTGTTGGACTGCAGGATTATGAAGACCCCAATGGATTGGCAGTTCATCACAGGGATAGAGTTTACAGGTGAACCAGTGCCTATGGTGGCTGACATTTCACCTGCTGTCGTTCTATCCCTTCTGGGAGTTTTTGCGATGGCCATCAAGGGTCAGACTGTCTGTTCAGGGCCCTTGAGTATTGATACCCAAAGCAGGGCTTTGACTGAGCCTCTGCTTAATGATAAGAGGGTTAGAGATCACATTCTTCGGTGACTATTCTTGGCTATCATCAGGGGTTGTTTCATAGCAGACAACTCCTTGACGTTCTCTTTGGCTCTGGTGAGCGCCACTCGAGATGTGGAGCGCATCAGGGATTTTGATTGGGGCACCTACACCTTCGCCTATTTTCTTCGTGGGTTGCGCCTACACTCTGAGGGAGTGACGGAGGCTTGGCTGTGTTTTTATCCCTTTCTGCTGGTGAGTAATTTCTCTTTAACCTTTCAACCTCCCTCATTCGTGTTTATCAATCTTTATCACTGATGACATTTGATTTTTGCACTTCCAGTTTTGGGCATATGAGAGGCTCCCTTGCCTACGCCCGACCACTACTTTGGGCTTGGAGACATATCCGCTGGGACGACATTGGCATCATTTTACTTTGACGGAGGTCCCTGTAGCAGAGGGGTTCACCTATTCCCGCTTGCAGTTAGAGCTATTGACCGCCAACTCTATCACGTGGGTTCCCTACACCCCAGATTATTTGACAATCAAATTTGAGGATGGATTTTTGACTGGATTAGAGTTTATACTGTCCATTCGTTGGATTCCTCTTTTGACCGATGGAGGCTGGGAGCTCTATTTGGGAGAGCGAGCTATCAAGAGAGTCACATGAGAGATCCATATTCCATTCCCTCCTCCTACTAGGCATCATTGGCCCTTATCTCAGCTAGTCACAGATATTCCCTTGGTGGGCCTAGATGGCTTCACCATATCAGAGGGTCCTCACAGTCAGGAGGTGTGACACCCCCAAATTCGGTATCTTAATTTCCACAGGATTTGGTGTTCATTGTTCAAATATCATATGACTACCTACCCATAATAATAGAAATTCATTAAATAGATAAATAATCTATCATCTCCCTATAATAGGGTTACAATATCTGAAATAGTAAATACATAATCAATCCCAGGTTATACTTAACCTTAAATCTCTGTTGCAAAAACGTAAACAAATAAGTCTTTAATCATTACACATGAGTCTTGAACTTTAACATTTTCAATAACATCACAAGTCTTCAACACTTGTTAGCTTTTCCTTTGCCCTTGCTACTAGAAGGTTCATCACATCGTTCATTTTTAGCTGCAATGTTATCATGCAAGAGTGAGCACGAATGCCCGCAAGTATAAAAATATGACAATAATAACATGCGAGTGAAATCAAAGAAATCTGAATAACAGAAAGTTCAACTTTTGAATCAGGAATAATAATCGAGAATCAAATTACATCTGAGAATCAAAAGACCTTGAACTATGTCCTACGTCAAGTATATTAACATCTAACCTTTAACAGTCATAAGACTATGAACTTTACTTCTCGTACTTAGGGAGATCAGCCCTTCGTACCGATACTGTGCACAATACCTCAACGCTTAAAGCATCATCAATTCCCCCTTTAATAGGGTTGTTCATCTCAGTTTTGACATCAAAGTCCGCACCAAATAAAGTTTGGTTTGGATAACTCAGTAGTAGTTCTGGAATTTAGAACGCTCATCAACTATGGACTAGTCGAATCAATAAGGGTTCGCTAGTCTTAAAGGATTCATCAATATATGATATTAAATTTGAATAATAACTTCTCAAGGGTATACAATCGAATAAGTGTTGTATACTAAAATGATACTTTTAAAAGAATCATAACATCTCATATGAAATTCTGAACTTGAGTAATCAAGAATAAGAACTTTGCTTGATATAGAATTTTAAGTCTATAACTTGCTCAATATAAAAGTAAGGTTTAGAAACTTGCTCAACAATAATAAGTTAGAGATAGAATACTTGCTCAAATGTAAATATTTGAGTTTAGGAAACTTGCTCAATTTAAAGAGTATAGTTAGAAAACTTGCCTCGTGCACAACCTACAATTATAACTCACTTCTTTAATTACTCTTACCTATCAACACATTCACAATATTAATTAATCACATGTTCGATATGTTTATCGATTCACAACTGTGTTCTCCGAACTCATTATTAGGTTTGTCGAATAATAGTTTACGTTGATTAATTAACTTATTAATTAATCGCATAACTTAAATTATTAATCTTGTATTAACATTTTATCACATACATAACATGTCTTCATGTTTATTAGATTTAAAACACATTACTCAAAAATTCAACACTTAGAATTTTTTCGAAATTTCAAGGTGGGCGCGGCCGCGCGGCAATAACACTTGGGAACGGCGCGACCGCGCGGCTACGATTTCCCAGAATCTGAAGTTCGCGAACGAACACAGAAACTTGGATATTTTCTCCCAATTAATACCAATATACTAATTTATAATGTTAACCATGAAGTATAAACTTCATAGGAACATCACAAATTACTATTAACATGTTTCCAACATTTTAACTCATGTAATTACACAAATTAAAACTGTCAATTTCACTGTTCTTCATAAATTTTATAAAGTTTAATGAAAAACATAAAATTTCTCATTACGGATTCGTTACTACACCAAATCCACTCATTCCAATTCCATTTTCTTTGTTTTAACATGCACAATCATATTCATTTGTCAATTTTAATATAAACGTATGATTCAAACATTAATTTAACCTATATGGGTTATTCTCACAACATTTATACTCTGTCTTTTCAAGAAACCCAATTCTTAACAAAATTACATGGTGTGATCAATGTAAATCATGTGTTCATGATTCAACACATAATACTAACATATATGATTACATATATGATCATGTCTTGGTTTAAACTCCCAAAATAATACTTAACAGAGAAATTTTGAACATACATTAAATAAAACTCTGTGATTATCCAAAAACCCAATTAAGGCCTAATTATACAATTTTGATCATTTTAAATCATTCATACCAAGTATAAAACATGATTTAAACACAGACCCACATAGATAAAGCCATATTATAACCTAATTATGAAACCCATTTTTTTACAGAACTTTAAAATACGTATATGAAAAACTTTGAGAAAATTATATTTTAAAAACTAAAAAGGAAGATTACCCTTAGTAGTGAAAATGAAACAATCACAGATAATATCAATGATCTCTCAATCTCTCAACTTTCCTTCTTCTCTCTTAATTTTCTCTGATATATTTTTTTCTCTCTAAACTTTTCCTCTCAACTTTCTTTCCCTGACTTGAACAAATGAAAACAAAATACGCCTAACACACTAATATACGTATATATTATATCCGTTGAATTAAATAACTGCTAACTCCCATAAGGGTTTTGTTTGGCTAGCACCTTAACTCTTCTTTTCCATTTATTTTAATAAAACTCTTATAATATAGTTAATAGTCACACTACTAACTAACTAATTAATTTTATTTAAATCAATTAAATAAAATATAATAACTTTACATTAATTCACATTGTCACATAATTAATAATTTTATTTATTAATTATGTCAATTCATTAATTCTTTTAATTAATTATTAAATTAATTAAAGTAACATTATGCCCATTTAATTAATGAATTTAATCAAATAAACTCAATTAATTAAATACTTTGAACTATTAAATTACTACACATTAATTTAATCAATGCAACACATATAATTAAATTAATCTACCAAAAATTCATGAATTAATTATTTAACTCAATAATTAAATTATTAAAAATATTTATTTATTTCAATAAATATTCAAATAACTTTACAAAATTCTCGTTCGTTATAGGAGGCATTTTACCGCTGGTGGAGTCCTCGCACTATTGGGGCTCAGACTCGTGCCACTCAGTTCATGGCACACATGGTTCCTGGGTCTGTTATGATGAAAGACTGGATAACTTGCCTGCGAGAGCCTACTCATTTGGAGTAGATTTCCAATTTAACCCAGCGATTGGAGCGGGCACAGTTTTTTATCAGGCACCTTGGCAGGGATCCTTTAGAGGAAGATTCTTTTGATCCTTCTAGCTCCGAAGCTGGCCCCTCAGGAGGTCCATATTCTGGCAGTTATACTGGTGCAGATTCTGCCCTCTATCGACCAGACATTTTTTCTGGCAGAGATTTAGTGACTCAGGAGGAGTTTCAGCATCTTGATCGGCTGGGTGATATAGATATCATAGATTTCTTCTAATATGCTTCCCGCTATATCTTTTGATAGGTCTCTGTTAGATATTGAGTGGCTGTGACCTATTTCTCGTTATCCCTTTTGATAGGCCTTTGTTAGTCACTGGGCGGTTGTGCCCCATTTCCCTGTACTTTTTATTTTGCATTTTATTAGCAGACATGGATGATGCTTTCAGTAGATAGTGTATTTAGAAATACATGATATTTTCTATCTATTGCATCCTATTGTCATTTATCATTATCATCTATCATGATGCATGCATTATGTTATAGATATGCATTCAGATATGTGAGTGTAGCATTGACCCCTAGATGGTCTCATTATACGGTTCTACAAATGTCTTCATCTACCGTTAGCCGTATTGAGCACAAGACACCTTTATTGATAGCATCTTCTTTGAGATCCTGGTATGAAAATTTGCCTCCTACAGACAGGGCGATAGTTGATCAGTTGTTAAGGAATTCTATGGCCATCTTAGATTTCCAGGTCCCACTGGGCTTCGTGGACAACATATTTTCGTGTTGGATACTTGAGCGACAGGTTTTTAGATTCGGCATCTTCTTTGAGTGCATCACCGATTTATCATTGGATCGGCCTTGTGCTAGGATGGCCGTCAGTGATATGAGATGACAGTTCATAACTTTGATTGGTTTGAGGCGCAGAGTCGTCATAAATGAGATTACTTCGGGGCATATGGTGTCCCTGGACTTCTTGATTGATAGATTTGGCTGGCTGAACAGCTATGCACGATATTCAGGAGATTTTACTATTACTGCAGGGGACTGGCAAATTACACACGCGGATGTTCTGTTGATGTGCGTCACAGCTTACCTGTATATGCCGCTGTATATGGACCACTTGGATATTGGCTTGATTACAGTGGTTCGTTCTCTTAGACAAGGTTGTACCATCTTGCCTATTATACTAGTAGAGACCTTGAGGTTGGCTACATTCTCCCGTACCCATCTTGTGGGGTTCTTCAGGGGTAGTGTTATTTTATTTTACATGTAGTTTATGACACACTTGAGACCCATTGGCACATTCAGACATCATGGGTACTGTTTTACTCACGAGATAGCCATGTACTACTCCTTTTAGCTGGCTGAGTGTGTACCGACCATGAATTTTAAACTCTTTATTTATTAAATATGTGATTTAATTTTAACGAGTTAGTTTTGTGAGTTTATTTAAACCTTATGTGATGGTGAGAATTTGTAAAATGATTAAAGGAAGTCACTAATGAGTTATTTAACTTAGTGGACTAGCCCTGAGACCTTAATATCAGAGAATTGATAAGATTATTAATAATTAAATATTCAACTTATTTGAATATAGTGACAGTATTTGAACGTGTTTGATTAATTTCAATTATGATTAATTATTTGATAATGTGTTGATTAATAATTATTATGAATAAATAATAATTAATAAGTAAGAGATTAATAAATATAATAATATTATATTTAATTGATTTATACAAGCATGTGATATATAAACCTATAATATATGGTGGATTACCTTATATTATATATAATGCAACGTGGCACATCAATATGATTATACGTTATATATATTGACTATATGGTAAGAGTACTTACATTATGTGAGTGACATAATAGTATGACTTATGTAACATGATATGTGTGGGTAAACATTCATGTATCCCCTATTGACATATAATAAGATCAATAATTAATTAATAATGATTTCATTAAGTTATTATAATTATTATAATAACAGTCATGATAATAATTAATAATAAATGCCTAATTAATTTATATTTGGTGTTAATAGAAAATGTACATGGATTATATGTTGATGTATCTATGTGTACCCCTACTTGTTACCTTGTAATTTGAAAATGCATTGTATACCCTTTAAGTCATTATAACCTAAGTTATATAAAATGTGTAACCTAAGTGTGTATGTTATGTGTATACATGATATAGCCCAAGTGTGATATTTACATATGCTGTGTTTAGCTTGTCCCAATTTAAGGGTCACCCCTCATTGCTCTTCACGTGAACTCAAGCCTAGCTACTCTACTCTTCTCCTAAATTTCAACAAAGGTTAGCTAATGATCATGGGAGAGTAGTGATGATGATGGGATTCACCAACTTTCTACCTAATCTAAGTGAACCATTAGTCAATTGCTCAACCCATTGGTTTGATTTTGAGGATATTCCCATTGTATGGATATCCATTTCTCTATAAATAGAACCCTCCTCTCTTCATTTGATCTTGTTAAGTAGATTGTTAGTTGCTATAGAGAGAGTGAGAGCAATCTAATATTCAAGAGGGAACTCTAGCCAATTCAAAGCAATTTACATAGGTATAAAACTCACATTCATGTTCTTCAATTTCAAGTTCTTGATTTTGTGATTTAGGTGTTAATTGGTTGGAATAAGATTGCTAAGTAACATATAAGTTGATATGAATGCTAGAATGTTGATGCTACATGTCTGGAATGGATTTCATAGAAAGAATTGAGGAGTTTGGCTTAAGCTCTGTTTTACAGAGAAGCTTCTGGTCTGGAAACGGAGCCGCGCGGCCGCGCGTCTCCCTAGTACAAATTGGGCGCGGCCGCGCCCCTCTGCAGAATTTGTTTTCTGTTTCGTTTTCTGTCCATGCTATCTTGATGATACCCTTTGGCCAAGCATGTAAACTAATATTAAACCACACTATAAGCTTCTTAATACTACATATATGCCATGACCATAATAGTATGTGTGATGAAAGGAAAACATATGTTTTAAAAGGGAAACTTATAGTTTCAATTATGAACTTAGACACGTACGTAGCACGTGCATCTTCTGATTCTGAAAGCATGACCGTATAGTCTATATTGACATGAAAGGTACGTTTAAAGTGTCGAACACACTAGCATGAACGATTGCAAGATTTCAACGACTTTAACGAGAAATTTAAGCCTTTTGAAAACAAACTTGACCAAGATTAGTATCTTTTAGATTCTGACCATATGAGAACATTTACAAGGTTTAGATATGTGTTTCAATTGCATACGAATTATATGTTGAGACGCTTTACATGTACTATGTTACCTTTGTGAACTTAGTATACTTTTCAAAGGAAACTTAAGATTTGAAAGTTAATAACATCAATTACCATGTGGGTTATATTATGAGCATGCAAGCATGAAGATTAGGAGCTCACTATGCCTATAGACATATTAACATGAACATCATTTATTTATATATAGATTTCACCTACGCACGCATATTCATAGAAAATGAATTTCTAAAGTATAGCCTATGTGATAGGAATATACATGAGTAGTATAAGCACAAGCATACTTACTAAGTATTGTTAGTCTCGTGAGGTGTAATATGGCGATGTAAATAATCTTTGAAACATGAATATGTATTAGTTAAAGTATGTGAATTACTGGCATGAAAACACGACTTCGAATTGAATATAGAAAAAGCATGCTAGTTTCGAACGAGAAGTTAATAACTTGATAAAGTATGTGTGTTGATTAAATATAAGTAACTTGAAGTATTATGTGTTCAAGCCTATATTGATGCATAGAAACTAGATAATCTAAAGTTATTAAATCTATGACATGATTAAATTGACTTACGTGAATTATGGATAGATTAATATGATAAGCAGATTCTTGTAAGTGTAGACTCGTATTAGTTTACACATGCTAATTGGAATACCGACTTATTAATGTTAGGTTATTTCAGCGAGATTTAATTAAAGCTAGAACTTAATTGTAGCTGAGCAATCAGGCAAGTCTCCGAACTTCACTATTTGGTTGTGCAAGTTCTTTAATTCTTATTTGTACAAGTTCCTATCCTTCTCATATTGTATTGAGCAGGTTATTATCGTATTGACGGTTAATTATTTAAAGCTTGAACTTTATTTCCAAGCATGCTATTAGGTGGTTTAATTACTTTACAATTATTCCACATCGATATTATTGTTATTCGCACTTGGTGCACTTGAGTTCGTACAGTCTTGGACTTGTAAATCATTTAAAGTTCTATAATTCTTGAACTGTGTCAGATAGAGTCTGAACCCTTGTTCGGTCAGACATGTATATGAAATTTTATAAAAGCTATCCAAACCAATTGATGGTAAGGATTCTTAGACTGAAAGAACACCCTTATATTATAAAAAGGTCGCAGGTATCTGATATAAGATACAAACAGCAGAGTTGAATGTTATGCATATACATAGCGTACGCGAGGCTGATCCCCTCAAGTACTTATTCTGTAGCCAGTAACCAAAGGGTCAATCAGCTATTGATTTCGTTGGAGTTTTATAGTTCAAAAGTCTACTTGACTATCAGTTATTCTAAAAGCACTTATTATTCTTGCTTCCGATATTCATATTATTGAATTCATTATCAGATATATTCCTTTCTTCATGATATATCTTTTATTGTTGTATTTCAACTTGCTGAGCAAACTTGTTGCTCATCCTTGCTATATCATGACTTATATTGCAGTTAAGCCCGAGACTTCAGGAAAGGACAAGGGTAAAGGGAAGATGTAGGATTAGTTTGCAAGGAGCAGACTTTATCTTTATGTTTAATTAATTTACTGTTGTGTAATATGAACCCTAATGACTATTCTAGGGTATGCTTGTATGTTTGTATTTAAGGTTATCGAATCTTGGGACTAGTAACACCTTTTGAATGAACGACGTACGTTTATTATATTCCGCATTTTAGTTATCGTATGTTATTTAGAGGTGGATGTTTAGTATTATTTTGTGACGACCGGACCGGGGTCAGAGGACCCGGATTCGGGGGTGTCACAGAGTGTACAGATACGGCATCGTGGTTGGCCGTCCTGATAGCGATAGAGCATCCATTTGCGATCTTGCCTTGTTTAGGGCTCAGCTCTCCTTATAGCTTCATTACTCATTTAGTTGGCATGGATTATCTACCCTCGCCGGTTTGAGAGGGGTGACCACATATCATCCACTGGCCGTCTTGGGACAGTTTGATCAGTTTCAAGATATTCACCACTTTGGGGGGCTTTGGATCAGTGACTATCAGCTTCGTCTTTGTCATCGACTGACTTGACCAGGATTTATGATTGTTGGACTCCTCGTGAGAGGGCTAATTTTTTGAATAGTCATCCGGGTCGTTCTCTAGAGTATTCTGCATGGTTGGAGGCAGACATTGCATCAGTTGCGGTTGTTCACTTATAGCCGAGTACAGATTCTGACGAGGAGGAGCCCCTGATTCTCCTACCGAGGATGAGTTATTTGTTGGTTTGACAGCAGTTTTGGTGAGCGACCCCCTGGCACTCCTACTGCGACGGATCCATCTCTTATAGATTTGTTAGCTCGGATGACCTTTGAGAGGGATCAGTTGAGAACACTGATGTTGACAGCCCTTTCTGGCAGGGATGCAACTTTTATTGATAGAGACGAGGCTCGAGCTACTCGGGACGCAACTTTTGTTGAGATAGAGGAGGCTCTAGTTTCCCGGGATGCTGATTTTATTGAGCAGGATGAGGCTCTAGCTACCTGGGATGTTTACATTGTCGATAGTACTGCACTTAGATCTTACACGCATAGCATTATTGCAGATATAAGTGCCTTCATAGATGATCAAAGTAGCACTATGTAGATGGCTATGGATCTTCTAGCTCGTATGGAGACCTTAGGACAGGAGCTTACAGTTACACCTCCATCTTCTGAGAGGGATGCCATGTTGGACTTGCTATCCCATTTATCCGCGGGTTTATAAACTAGCTTTTATTTTCATGTATAGATTAGGTCAGCCATTTTTGTCATGTACAGGATACATTGTATATATTAAATGTATTATATGGCAGAGAAATATATTTTGATTCACTACCCTTTTGGATATGTATTGTCATTGCTAAGTGATTACCACTTTTTTCATGACTTGTTGTCTTGAAGTGTCATGAGCTTTTCCTTAATGGATTGACATTGAGATGTCGGAAAGTACCTCAGAAGGGCCAGTTGATTAGGGAGGCTTAATAATATTTGGGTTTTATAAGGGTTTTGGTGTCTTGGGACTAGTTTTTAATAGGGTTTGTGTGTTTTTCTTAAAGGTTAGACCGCACCATAAATAGCTGCCTACGTACTCCGGAGGTTGAGGGAGGCAAGTCATTCGTAGTTCACGCTTGACCTGAAAGGTTTGAGAAGTGTTTATTTTGGGTTTAAGCTTGGTTTGAGGGGTTTTTAAATTTTTGTTTGGTTTGACCGCACCGTAAATGGTTGCCTACGTACTCCCAAGTTGAGGGAGATCAGGTCATTCGTAGTTCAGGCTTCTAGTGAAAACCTGAATTGATTTGATCTTTTTTTTTCATAAGACCAGGATGATGGCTTGCAGGTGCTTCAGACATAGTACCTCTTCACGGTGTCTGAATTGATGAGCTGGGGAAATTCTTTCCCATCCATTTCTTACAATCTGATGGCTCCTCCTGTCAACACTTCTTTGACAATGAAAGGGCCTTCCCAATTTGGGGCAAACTTTCCTTTCGCTTCATCTTGATTAGCAAGGACTTTCTTTAGTACCAAGTTATTTTCTTTGAAATTTCGGAGTCGAACTTTCTTGTTGTATCACCGAGCAATTATTTGCTGATATAATTGCCTGTGAAATATAGATGTAGCCCTTCTTTCATCTATCAGGGATAACTGGTGGTATCGCTCTTGCAACCACTGCTCTTCTTCCATCTGAGCATCTATTAATACCCTCAAGGATTCCGTTTCTACTTCTATGGGGAGTACTGCTTCCATGCCATAAACTAATGAGTATGGGGTAGCCCCAGTAGATGTATGCATTAGCGTTCTGTAGGCTAGTAGAGTCAGAGGCAATAGGTCAAGCTATCCTTCGTGATTATCAGACCTTTTTGCATGATCTTCTTGATATTTTTTTTGGCCGCTTTGACAGCACCATTCATCTTGGGGCGATTGATGACGTAATTGAGATGCTTAATCTGAAACTTGCTGCGTAATTCTCTCATCATTTGGTTATTTAAATTCTTGGCATTATCTGATAAGATCACCTCCGGTTGTCCATATCGACAGCTAGTAAACGTTTGATACCCATGGATTGGGCCAGGTTCAACCCCATTATACAGACCTCATACTCAGCTGTGTTGTTGGTGTTGACAAACTGCAACTTGTTGGCAACACGATACTGTTCTCCTGTAAAAGAGACAAGAACTGCCCCAGCTCCAGCACCTTCCATGTTTACGACTCCATCAAAATACATTTTCCAATATTGGACTGTATATTCTTGAGGGATTTGTTAAATTGTCATTATCCCATCATCCGGGAAAAAAGTTTCCAAGGGTTCAAAGTCCCCTGACGGTGCTTCGGCTAATTGATCCGCAATTCCCTGACCTTTAACAGACTTCTGAGTCACGTAGATAATGTCGAACTGTTGTAGGATCAACTGCCATTTGGACAATCAACAATTCAATATGGGTTTGCTGAATACGTACTTCGGTGGATCCATGCGAGATATAAGATAGGTCGTGTGCCCATGCAGATAATGTTGTAACCTTATGGTGGCCTATTCTAACGCACAGCAGGTCTTTTCAATCAAAGTGTACTTATTCTCGCCGCTACTGAATCTTTTGCTGAGGTAATAGATAGCACTCTCCTTGCTTCTATCATCCTTCTGTCCTAGCATACAGCCCATTGCATTAGCATTGACTGACAGGTAAATAAATAGGGGAACCTCATCCCTTGGGGGTACCAAGACAGTTGCTTTGATCAACTGCTTCTTAATGGAAAGGAAGGATTTTTGACAATCTTCATTCCATTTCATGGAGGAATGTTTCCTTAGCAGCTTAAAGATGGGTTCACAAGTTGCCGTGAGTTGAGAGATGAATCTGCTTATGAAATTGATTCTCCCCAGAAATCCCCGTATTTCCTTTTCTATTCGGGGCACGGGCATCTCGGTGATGGCTTTAATCTTAGCGGGATCCAGTTCAATACCTCTGTTACTTACTAAAAATCCCAACAACTTGCCTGATTTGATACCAAAAGCACATTTGGTTGGATTCAGCTTTAGGTTGTACTTGCGTAACCTGTTGAAAAGCTTTTTGAGATGGCTGATTTGGTCATCCTCCTTCCGGGATTTTGTGATGATGTCATCCACATAGACCTCTATTTTTTTGTGCATCATGTCATGAAAAAAAGGCCATCATGGCTCACTGATATGTGGCACCGGTATTGATAAGGCCGAAAGACAAACGTCTATAACAAAAGGTTCACAGGGAGTGATGAAGGCTGTTTTCTCCCTGTCCTCTTTAACAACCATGATTTGATGGTATCCGATGAAACAGTCAACAAAAGAATATATGTCATACTGCGTCGTGTTTTCTATCAGTATGTGGATAAATAGGTACTGGGAAGTTGTCCTTGAGACAAGCCTTGTTCAAATCTTGGTAATCCACGCATACTCGTACCTTCCCTTCGGGCTTAGGAAAGGGAATTATGTTGGATAACCACTCAGGGTAAGTTGATACCATGATGATGTCGACTTTGAATTGCTTGACAATTTCTTCTTTGACTTTCAGACTCCACTCAGGTTTCAATCGCCTGAGCTTCTGCTTGACTGGATTGAATCCATCTTTAATGGGCAATCAATGAATGACAATATCATTAGACAAACCACTTATGTCTTCATGTGACCATGCAAACACATCCTGGAGCTGAGTTAAGAATTCAATCAAGTCTTTTCTTTGGTTTTGGGTAAAGTCAATGCCTATCTGGATTTCTTTAGGGCTTTCTGAAGTTCCGATATTGACAGTGATGGTTTAGTCGAGGTTTGGTTTGAGTTTGTCTTCGACCCATTCTTTGATCTCCTCGGGCACCTCATAGTCATCCATCTCCTCTTGATCAATCTTCATCAAGTCGAAGTCCAGTTCTACATCAAAGTTGTAGTCACTATGAAAATTTGGCATCTCATCAGCAGGGCCAAACAAATCCAACTCTGGAGTCCTGAAAACAAAATGCTTTCACTTTAATATATGAAATTGTTTGATCATACAAAGCATTTAGCAAAAAGCATGACAAAAGTAACTGCTATCGCTATGCAACAAAAATAAGCAGGAAATAAAACCACGCTTCAGGGCAAATGGACTTTCTGCCCTTTTACCCTTTTCGACTGAGGCATAGAATGCTGGTCCAATTGTCTTAAGCCAAGTCCTCATGAATAGGGAGGATAAAGAAGTTGTTGTCTATCCCCTTTTTGATGATAACTAAGACAACATTAATATCAGGGCCAACGCTTTTCTTTGAACTGCTCTCCTTAACCCTGTTGATGCAAGGGATTAAGACTTGATCTTCTAAATAATCATCACCTAAGATATTGTCGTTCATACCTTCAGTGTACACCAGAAAATATATTTTTGCAAACGGGTCTCGTCCTCCCTGCATGAACTTTTCCTTCCCTTTTTTACTTTCCTTATCAGACTTTGGGACTTCTTTTCCACTATTTGTCTTGACCTAAAGAATCAGCATACTTGACATAGCAGCAGGAATCTTCCTCGTTGGTTTCACAAACCTGGCATCAGTAAGGTTTGGTAGCAAGATGGTGGAGGCAGGAACCGGTGGGTGCTTGTGCGGGTTCCGGTGGTTTGATTTAGAGGAATAGCCTAATCTCGCCTTCCCTGTCTGGATAGGGATTTGAACTGGACTTCTGATTCCTTACTGATTTTTCCCTAACCATTTTGTAGGGCAGAAACCCAAGGATACCATTTCTTGACCAACCATCATTACTTCGGTGGAGACTCTTGGCTTTAAGGCTGGTGCCCCAATAGGTAAGTATTGAGTGTTGTTCACCTCCAAAGCTTGAAAACTGACAGGCTCAACTCCTTCATCGAGACTGATTACCGGCATATCGCTTTTTATATAGACAGGATACTCTAGCTCGGCATTTATAGTTATCAGATTGCCATTAATAATGTATTTGAGTTATTGATGAAGGGTGGACGGAATTGTTCCTGCCATATATATCCACGGTCTTCCCAACAGCAAATTATATCATGTGGTAATGTTTAGTACCTGGAAGGATATATAGAAAGTATGGGGACTAATCTCTAATGGAAGCTCAATTTCTCCCATAACCTCTCGGCGAGATCCATCAAAAGCCCTAATGACTACATGACTAGTTCTGATTCGGTTCAGATTAATCTTCATTCTCTCCAATGTGTCGTAGGGGTAGATGTTTAGGGATGATCCTCCATCTATCAGCACACCTCCTACCACATATCCTGAAGACATCACTGCTATGTGTAATGACTTACAATAACCAGTCCCTTCCACTGGTATATCATCGTCAGTGAAAGATATCACATTACTATTGAAAATGTGCTCTATCACGTGATGAAACTTCTCAGTATCTACCATCTTCAGCAGATGTGCTTCTTCAAGTACTTTCACTAGAATCTTGCAATGATCTTCCGAAGATAAGACCAAATCCAGAATGGATATCTTTCAGGGTGTGTCTTTTAATATTTTCACCGCTTAAACCTCATTATGCCCCATCTTGCTGAGGAATTCTTCAATTTTCTCCTCAGACACTTTTTCCTTGGCTTTAATGACTGAGTTAATTACTAGCTGAGGCAGGTGCAGTGGGTTTTCCTTTGATATAATAGCAATGTGGTTTGATGTTGATCCTTCATCTTTCCCATAGTTCCATGGGACTTTCTTCAAGCTGACTACAGGATATTGAGGTTTGAATGACAATATTAGAGGCTCGGGTGCAACCAACTTCACAGGCCTCTTTCCTTCTTGGGCCCTTTTTCCTTAAAGTATCAGAGGCGTTATGGCTAGATCCTTCTCATAGGAAATAACAGCCACTACTTCTTTCAGATTCCATGCAATGGGCAGAAAGATTGCTTCCTCACCAGGATAGCCATAATCTTGGTTTGTCTTCAACAGCTCACCACTTTCAATTAAGTTTTGAATCAAGTGATGAAGTCCCCAATAATCCTCTGTGTCATGACTAGGCGTGTTGGAATGATATTGATAGATCCTATCAGGTTTGAACTTTCTGGATCGAGGGTCCCCTGGGGGTAACAATTCTGTGACTTTCCCCTCGTTGATCAATATTTGGAGAATTTCTTTCATAGGCTTATTCAAATGAGTGAAATTCCTTTTGAAGGCGAACTCCATGTTAGCTTGGAACTTCTCTTCCTTAGCAAAATTATCGGCCCAGGGTTCATGCTCATGAAACCGGTAATGATCCCTCCTGGCAATGGGACTAATTGCAGGTGTCGAAAGATTTGCTTCCTGTTGGTTGGTCTAATTGATCAATTGCCTTGTTATCTGACGTTGATAAACTACCAGTTCTACCAATTGTCCAACCTGCTCTTTGATAGATTTGATTTCTTGTTCTATCAGAAACTGCCTTTCTGAATATTCCCAATTGTCCGACCTATCTTTGTTTAATTGGGATGACTCTCTGACGTACTGGAGTTATTTGGATCCTTCTTCACTTCCCATGCTGATCATGTTGATGCTCTCCTCATTGTGTTGAGGCAGATGATTGTCTTGAACATGTGGTTGTTCTTGTGTTGTCACCAAAATCTCCCCATTCTCTATCAGGTCTTAGATTTTATGTTTAAGAGACCAACAATCTTGGGTATTGTGTCCTAGTGCTCCAAAATGAAAAGCACACTTCGTACTCGGGTCAAAATTCCGTCCCTTTGAATTGGCCGGCGAAAGGAGCTGGACAATCTTCTTTTGTGTTGTCAGAAGTTTCAGCACATTTTCCAATGAGTCCCCTAAGGGTGTGAAAGTTCTTTGACGTTTAACTTCTCTGGTCTTTTGAAATGGAGGATTCAAATATTGTGCAGGAGCTTGAAAAGGGGAATAATTTCTCCTTTGAATGGGCAAACTTGGATTGCCTCTCTAATTCTGTCCCTAAAGTATCAAGGACACATCCTCCTCCTTCTTTTCGTGGACTCTCCGAGGATTACTCCCATAGCTTCCAGCTTGAATATATTTGACCACTGCCTCCAAAGCGGTAAGGTCTTTGATCTTTCCAGACTTTAGACCTATTTCGGCCATTTCTCTATGTTTGATCATTTTCGAGAATGGTTTTCCTATACCTGCTAGGACCCTCTCATAATATAGAGCTTCTTGGATATCTATGAAAGTCATGACTATTTATGTTTCTGTCATAGGTGCGGTGACTTGTGCAGCCATCCGTCTCCATCTTTGGGCATACTCATGGAAAGACTCATTGCTTTGCTTTTTGACCTTGGTCACTTGATATCGATTCGGAGCCATCTGAGACTGGAAGCTATATTGATTTAGGAATGTATGGGCTAGCTCCTCCCAACTATGGATCTTGGAATTTTTGAGTCGGACATACCAAGCTCAGGCTTCCCGAGTCAGACTCTTTTGGAATAACTGCATTCTGAGTTTCTCATCTTCAGCTTAGGATTCGAGTTCTCCAATGAAAACTTTTAAATGAGTGTAAGGATCTCCTAATCCGTCATACTTTTCAAAATTCGGGACTTAAAATTTGTCTGGATATCGAGCCCCTGGGAATATTCACAGATCTGAGTAGTTTACGCTTCCAAATGCCCAGTTCCTTTGAGGTACCAGATTGTTTCTTCCATTTGCTGGACCTTTTTCCTAATATCACAAGTTTCCTGATCATTTTTTATATTGGTGATTTCAGGGAATTTGTTGACCAGATCCTTGTTTTGTGGCTCCGGTATCTGAGTATCTTTCTTCTTTTCGGTATCCTGACTGTCACCTTGTGCGGACAATTCTGTTTGAACAACTATTTGTTTACCCTGCATATTTTTGATTTGCTCCTTTAGGAAAACAGTCAATTCAGTTATCTGGTTTTTCAGTCCTTTAAACTCTTCCCAAGAGACAGGGGTGGATTCAGGTTGGGCACTTGAAGCCATACCTGGAGATGGGCTTAATGCCTTTTTAGACTTTGATCTGGTAACGGGACCAATTTTTTCCTTTAATAAAAGTAGGTATGTTAATTTTGATGTATATATTAACAGGATGCATGCTATGCAATGTGTTAGGATTTTTTGAAGTTTTTTTTAAATCTTTTCCTATAAAATAAAGGTCAGTTGTTTTGATGACAGGATAATATGACAGTATTTGACAGGAAATGAAAGGTATATTTACATTTATTTGATAATTACATGGAATTTGAAATTTACATTGAATTGAAAGGGGAAGGCATGAAGAGACTCCCCCTCAGATTTGGTTTATTAGAGGCTGACCTATCTTTGGCTACTCTCGCGGCTTTTCGGCATGAAGGTCCTAAGATCATCGCAATTTACTAGATGGGAAATTAATCCGTTCTTTTAATTGGAGCGGATCTGAGTGGCACCATTCCCGAGCCTCGCAGGATTAGTCTCCTTTGAGTCCAGTAATCAAACGCCAATGGGTTCGCCTCCTGGTGAAGGAATCACACAATATACATTCACATACAATGTATCTCACCATTATGAAATGATGACATTGTGTGAAGCATTAATATTTTAAAGCAGTAAAACATTTATTTACATCCATTCAATGTAAACACAGCATCCACACACATGCTGATAAAAAGGGAATTCTTGAAAAGATTAAAATGCGGCTTAAGCCCTCTACTGTCCCCAACAGAGTAGCCACCTGTCGACGTCTGGAAAAATCTTTAGCGATCCCCCTTTCCCTATGTATTTCTACCCTTGTTTGTTTTCATTTGTTTGATCTAAAGGGTGAATATTTAGCAAAAGACCGACATACAATGTCGAAGATTTGAAAAGTTTGATTTTACAGAGTCGCTAGTTGGTATATTTGAAATGGTTGTACTAACTCAACCGAGTTTTGTTTGAAAAGTTTTGCAAGTAGACCCAATTACTGGACTCTGTTTAACTTGGCCTTGGAAACCGAGATTCATAGATTTCGGGGGCTTGATTATGCAGTGAGAAGGTGTTAGGCACCCCCCAACTTTAGTGAAACACGGTTACTGCGTCTTTTTAATTTCCTATTTTATTTGTTGTGTGTGTGTGTGTGCTTGCAGTAATTGGGCCTACGTGCTTTATTTGAAAGTTGTGTTGTGCTTCGTTGGACCTATATATGATTTAATGAAAAGTCCATTTTTAGACAAGATATGAAAGTGAGGTTTTCAAACCCTTTCGCTTGCATAGGAATTGAAGCCTTTTGATACTTCCATTTTATTCTGCATTCGGCTAATTTTGATTTTATTGATGGGATGCGAAGCATCCTCGACCAAATAATATATATACAAGTGTCGAGCTCTTTATGGGCATGAAAGCCATCGAAGTGACCTGAGCACTACAAACCACAATTTACTATATTGAGACCTTAAATCATGATAACCGTTTTAAGGTCCCTTAGATTTACATTTACAAGAAGACAGGCGGGCTGTATTTACAGTGCTACTTTGTCCATCGTAGGAATCAGATCTAGATCCATGTGATTAATCGTAGATCCTGTGATTCCTAGGCTCACAGAATATTATCAAAAAGCCTGCACATCAGAGTTATTGAAATAAAATACAAATTAAAATCTAGACGTTGCAAGACAAATGATTCATCAGTTAAATCCTTGTATGCGCGTATCCAAAGCTTCCCGTTCCCTCTAGATACGGATCTAGGGTCACGTAGTCGCTTTAATATTTACAAAATTAGAAAGAAAGCTAGATTTAAATAAATCTTAGCCATTCTAGCTCAACGGTTCTCGTTTCACAGCTTTTAAACCGATTGAAAGTTAGAGATGGCTAGATTCAGATAAACCTAGTCCACAACCTTTACAATAGAACAAATTTACATTAAATGAACAGTTAAAAAAGATATTTAATCACATTGAATAAATAATATATATATATATATATATATATTAAAGCTGGAAAAAGTCACGGATTTTCAATCCAGGCGTGACTGATTAATGTAAATATAAATATATATGCTTCTATATATTGAAGCTAAAAAAGCCACAGATTTACAATCCAGGCATGACTGAATTGAATGTATATATATATATATATATATAGTTATATATATATTAAAGCTAAAAATGCCACAGATTAATAATCCAGGCTAAATAAGACTTATATATATATATATATATATATATATATATGCTTATACATATATTAAAGCGATAAAAGCCACAGATTTGAAATCCAGGCTGCAAAAGCAATTAAAAATGTATATATATATATATATATATATATATATATATATATACTTACATATACATAAAAGTAAGCCAAAAAGGCCACGGATTTGAAATTTAGTCGAAACCAGAATCTATAAATATATATATATATATATATATATACGCTCATATATATATGATAAAGCAGTAAAAAGCTTCAAATCACAAGAAATCTTACAGGCTTTAAACCACTTGGAGGGCTTGAAAACTTCATTTTCACCGGTCAAAATTTGATATGTTAGTATATATATATGTATACAAACGTATTGGAAGAATAAAATTGAAGTTTGGAGCAGTGTAGGTAGGGTTAAGAGCTGAAATAGACGAAATTTCCTCTTTTTTTCTTTTCTTTTTTGGCTGGTGGGGGTCTCTATTTATAGACCAAAATAGTCACGGGTCTACTCGCAGCAGCCGCATGTCTATCTGCGGCTCCTCGAGTGGGCCCCGGTCCCGTGGGTCCTATTGTCTCAAAGTACGTGCACTCCAACCAACGCGCTGTCTGCTTCGAATCTTCATAACTTTCAATCCGGGAGTCCGATTGAGGCGTTCTATAACTTTTTGGAAAGCCCTTTCCGAGATCTTCACAATGACATGGGATTTGACCTTTTCTAAATCAAAGAAGATGGGTCCATGACCAGATCTTTGAGTCTTCACAGTCCGTCCGTTGAGTTATCTTGTGTTGTTTTCACTCGGGATTGACGTTATGGTTCTGCATGACCTTCATGGCATTGATTTGGCTTGATTTTGACTTGATTTGATGGCAAGTTGGTAAAATGACCATTTTGTCCTTCAGGGGGTTGTCTCTAGGATTTACATGGTTTTCGACTGTTTCTCAGGATTGTCTCCGAGGTTTGATCTCAGTCGACTCTGTTATTCCTCAGGGTTGTCTCCGAGGTTGATTTGATATCCCAAGTTTGTCTCTGGGGATGATTTGATGTTTCGGAGCTGTCTTCGAAGGTTGATTTGATCTCTTAGAGTCATCGCCGAGGTTTGACTTGATCTCTTGTGGTTGTCGCCGGGGTTTAATTTGATCTCCCGATGTTATTGTCGGGGTTTGATTTAATATCCCAGTGTTGTCACCGGGGCTTGATTTGATCTCTCGGTGTTGTCTCTGGGGCTTAATTTGTTCTTCCGGGGTTGTCGTCGGGGTTTGGCTTAATCTCCCGATGTTATCGTCGGGGTTTGGACTGTATCTCCCGGGGTTATCGTCGAGGTTTGGTTTGATCTCCCGGTGTTGTCATCAGGGCTTGACTTGATCTCTTGGTGTTGTCGCCGGGGTTTACTTGATCTCCCGGTGTTGTCGTCGGGGTTTGTTGTATCTCCCGGGATTGTCGTCGGGGTTTGAATTGATCTCCCGGTGTTGTCATCTGGGTTAACTTGATTTTTCGGTGTTGTGGCCGAGGTTGACTTGATCTCCCGATGTTATCGTCGGGGTTGACTGTGATCTCCTGAGGTTGTTGTCAGGGTTTTCTTAATCTCCTAGTGTTGTCACCGGGGTTAACTTGATGATTTAGACTTCCAGGGTTGTCTCTGGAAGGTAAAAGATGATTTTGCCTTCCTGCAGGGTTAGTAATAGGAATGTAAAATTTCGAGTGTCTACAGAGTTAATATGATTGAGTTACAAAATTTTAAAACTAGTGTTGAAAATAGTGACAGAAATTGGGATAAATTGCGATTTTCAGCAATTTCAGGCATGAGGATGACGTCAAATAACTTTTTTCCTTCTTCACAATTGTAGAGGACGAAAAATTGAAGAAATAGGCTTTACATTCACTCAATTTCGACATCGAATGAATTCATTATGATTTTTTCTAAAGGATTGCAATGCGTATATGTAAGTATTTTACTCAGAAATTCAACTAATCAAATTATAATATTATTAGAGTTAGACCTTCACTATTTAAATATCAATAGGAATCAATATAGGAATTACCAAAACCATAATAGACTCTTCAATTTTAATTTAATCAATTATTTAATTATCTAATAAAAGAATTTAACTTTCCAACCGAAATAAAGAAGTAAGAAAAAAATTAATAACTTACCTTTTCCAATTCAAATACACTTTCATAAAATAAAATTAATTTAATATTTAATTATTAACAAACAAAAATATGGGTTATTACAGCCAGAGAGCTTATTTTGTACTTTGAAAGATGACTCTGATGGGATTGAATTGGACTGCAGTAGGAGGGTGAACATTGTTAAAGGTATAGCACATGCATGCCGTATCTTATATGCATCGTGATTCAACCTGCCTATCGTGCATCGGGATATTTCAAGCAACAACATCCTGCACATGCCTTATCTTATATGCATCATGATTGCAACCCGCCTATCGTTCATCAGGACATTTCCAGCAACAACATCCAGTTAAACTACAGAATGGAGGCCTTTGGGGCTGACTTTGGAGCTGCGAGATTGTTATATCCCGATTCATCCAATCAAACAATAGCTGCATGCACTTACCGTTATGTTTCTCCAGGTTAGTTTTTTTTTAATTTATGATATCTTTATTCTATTTTTCCCTCTCCTTCCGCAATTCTTAACATTCTCGTACTTCATTTTTCTTCTGAATTTTTATAAAACCAAATTATGAATTCCGAACTTCACCTACTTGTTTAACATTTCATATTATTTTACTTAATATTGTAGAGCTTGCTTACACAATGGTAGTAATTGAAAATTGTGATGTGTATTATTTTGGCGTGGTGGCACTAGAGATAATGATGGGAACACATCCAAAAGATCTTCTCTCACGAAAGTCTTCTGAATCTACTTAAGATATTATGTTGACTAATATGTTAGATCCACACCTCTCAAAATCATTTGACTAACTGCTTGAACTCAAAATTGTTATGGTTCTAACATTTGCTTTCGCATGCTTAAATTCTTATCCAAAATCTCGGCCAACAATGCAGTACATTTCTCAAGAGTTTCTAGATTGCAAGGGGAAGCTGGTAAAAGCTTTTCTAAAATTATTATTTTAAGTATGTAATCAAACTAATTTTCATTCATTAACTTGTCACACCAGGTGCATTTTTCATTTTGATAGATCAAGAATTTAAAGGTATTTAAGAAACTTGATGACATATGATACGAGGAAGAAGAAATTGAAGGAAGAAACAAATACACTCATGACCAAAATTCAGGAGCAAAATTGACAAATGGTCATATACTTTCTATGTTTAAGAAAATGAGAATTATGCAAATAAGAAGAAATTAGAATTTCTCACACATGATGAAACCTGCTGATCTTATGGCCAAGTAATAAGTTAAACTAAAAACGGCCTTTTATTTTGGGAGTTTTTATATGGTTGAATGACACTCTTGTCCCTCTAAGTTGTCACCCAATTTTAAAGTTGTTCCTAAAGTTTATTTTTTGTCATTTAGGTCTTTAAAATGACATTTTTTGGCGTTTCTATTCCTTTTATCCGACCCGACCCGACCCGACCCGACCCATGTTGATCAAATTTTGACCAAATCCGACCTAGTTTGATCCGACCCTAATTTTACCAATTGAATATTTAAAAAAACTAAAAAGATTTAAAATAAATTTTTTCTTAAAATTATTTAAAAATAATTGTTTTTTAAAGAATAATTATTTGTAGTATTTTAAAATAAAATAATTATTTGTAGTATTTTAAAATAATAAATATTTTTAAAATTTAATATAAAATATATTTTTAAAAATAATAATTATTTTAAATATTTTAAAATAAAATATTTATTTTAAAATTAATTATATTTAATATTTTGAAATAAAATAATATTTTTAAAATAATTATTTTTAATATTTTAAAATAACATATTTTTTTTAAAAAAATAATTATTTCCTCACACTCCGATCGTAGAACTCTTATCTCCTATGAACGAAATCGAACCATCTGATTCCCAGACTCATTCTCCTCCTCCCATAGTCAAATCACCGTCACCTGTTCATATTTCTAGTCTCTTAGCCTCTCCTCATCATTCATCTCTTCATTCCCATACTTCTTCTTCATGGACTTCAAACTCCCTAAACATCGAATCTAAGTCTGGTAAATCTAAAGAACACCTATATCAATTCCCACTGATATTCCCTCCTCCTCTTGAAATGAATTCTTTGATCTTCCTCTTGCTCTGATCAATGTATCCCAAGGCCCTCAAACTATTCTGAAGGTCACCCCTACCCAAGTCCTAAAACGCCTGAACTCTCTCACTCACCTCACTTCTCAGATGTCTCATGATATTGAGGACAAGCTTAACCAAAATAATGCTGACCTTCATGATCACATAGATAAAATCATTACTACTATATGTGGTTTACCTGGTGTAACGAGCAAAGAAATTCACAAACAGCTTCAACAGATGAGTACTGACAATACCAGTCGTCTTCATGAGCGAGATCGAATCTTTTTCGATACTTTAGCTGGTCACAAACGAGCTATTATAGCTCTTCAAGACAAGCATGAATCCTCCATCAAGTCCGTCAAGACAAGCTTTTTGAACTTAGTGACACTCTTTCAGAAGTCATGCGCCATATGGAAGCTCAAGCATTCAACAATCAAGCCTCTGCAGTTTAGCAACATGAGCACGCCACTGCACGTCAAAATAAAATTCGGGTTGATCTTGCAATAAAGACTACTCAGTAACAAGAATTTGTTGATGTTATGCAACGTCCGTCCTGATTTTTTTATGTCAAAAAGGAAGGTGAAAGAAGAGCCGACGAGAAGACAGAAACAGAGGGGGAGTAAGTCAGTCTCAGGGGGAGAAGAGAAAACAAAATCAAAGGCAGATATCCATTACCCCTCCGATCTTTAGATCGAGATCACCTCCTCATCCTCCATCAGTTATTCCTCTAAAGCAAGGAAGATTCTCTTCACGACAAGAATCGTCTAGTAGAGTAACTCCTACTGGCATCCAAATATCTACTGGTGATCCTACATATCTTAGGAGGAATCTTCAAGGAACGCACGTTGTAGGAGAAGAGACAATGGATGAATCACTCGTTGGTCCTAGAGATTCTGTTGAAGAAATAAGAAGAAAAGCTAACGAAGATAGAATCAGAGCTGATCGCAGAAGAGAATCTGAAAAAGAAATGGCTCCTAAAGGAAAATGGATCAATGAAGTAAAATTAAAACTGCTTAAATTCTGTCTGCCATGTAATAGCAGAAATCTTTGTTGATCATTATTAGATATTAATAAATTCATGCTTTTGATAATATCAATACAGTAGCTCACTATATTCTAAGGCATATTTATTTTCAAGTCACTGCATTCTAGTTCCTGATTAATGTTATAGAACTACCGGCTTTTGTCATCATCAAATAGGGGAGATTGTTAGAGTTTGCATGTTTAATTTGATGATGAATGAGCTTAATATATATTTGTACCAGTATGATTTGTATAGTCCTTATAAAGTATTAATCAATTGTGCAAGGACTTAGAATAGAAAGATTAAATAATATTAGGTTGATCTTAAAAGAAGCTGAGTTGATGTATAGATGATATGATCTTAAGGTTACCCTACTACTTGAAAAACAAAATCGCAGAGGAAGCACAAGATAATGCATACATTAAGAGGATCACTGAACTACTTGGAGTAACCAAAAGTCTCTACTTCGTAAAGTCACTTCAGATCGTCAAGTAAACAAGTGATCCTTCCTGCCAGCTAAACGATCATTGATAGAGACTCGATCGTAGAACAGTCAAGTCTGACAAACTGACTAACATTAGAGCATTGCAAGTTGAAGGTTAATGCACTCTCAAAATATCTTTGGCGAAAATCAAAGTTTAGATTATGTGTCTACCAGCTAGTTGGTGACAGTGACACGTCAAGGGTGTTCGGTGAGAAAGCAGACTAATGTGACAAGTAAGGAAAAAAGAGTTGTCTCTAAGGTTTAAAATATCAACATCAAGCATCATAGTACATCTGAGCATTAATTGCACAAACGAACATTTTTGAAAAGGGAAAATTTCTCAGCAGAGTATAAAGGGCTACAAGGATTCAACTTTTTAAAAAAGGAGAAAATAAATCAAAAAGACAAAAACTCTGCATAAGAAAAAGAACGAACTCAACGATCCAATATTCAAAGTTCAAGCTACTAAGTACCTGAGAAGAAAAACTTAACGCAAACTTAGAAGCACCTCATAACAAACATCAATCATCAGAGCATCTGAGGGCTGGACGTCCTTGTCTTGTGACTAAATATCCAAGTTTGTGGGACTTGAAAGAGGGGCAAGAGTGTTCTAGTCGTGGTGACTAAATATCCAAGTTTGTTGGGCTTGAAAAGGGCAAAGTGTCCTTGTCTGTGTGACTAAATTCTAGTGGATTTCTTACTCGAGGAGTAGAAGAATAGAGTAAGAGTTATTCAATCTCCGAACCACTTAAAATTGTATGTGTCTTTACTTGCTGCTCTTATAATTTAATTTCTTGGCTATTATTCTTTAATGCTTATATCTGAAACTAATATTTATTTTAGATTTTAAAGGGGTTTTGCAAAAGAACATATTTTTTGTGCTTATAACAATAAGATTATTAATCATTTGATAAAAATAAATTTTAAATATCTATTCAACCCCTTTTCTAGATCTATGAGTGCCTTTTGAAAATAACAAGTGGTATCAGAGCAAGTTCTCACGAACACAAAGCTTACAATTTGAGTAGATCCATGACACAAAACAAACATGACTCTAAGCTTGGTGGTGGAAGTTATCCACCTCTTCTAAATAAAGAAAAATTTGCTAACTGAAAAGTGTGTATGCAGGCATATATTGATGTTATCGGTGATGATTTGTTTGAAGCTGTTCTCTCTGGTCCATACATTCCTAAAAAGCTCGCTCCCACAATGGATGATCCCAACAAGAAGCTTGTGAAAATGCGTGAAGAATGGACAAAAAATGAAAAGAATCATGTGCAACTGGACAAAAGGGCCAAGAATACTCTATTCATGGCCTTGGAGGATGAACTTTTCGAAAATATTGTAAAATGCACCCCTGCAAAGGAAGTATGTGTTGTTCGATCAACAATTACGTGAGAGTATACACGATTAACAAGTAATAAAGTGATAAGAAAGAGTGTCGTATCCATGAGAAATCTTATTTAACAAATCCCAACTACTAGTTTTATATTAATCCAATTTTATTTAAACAACCGAATTTTTGATTTTTTAATTAAAACTAAATTAAATTAACTAAACTAAATTTAACACAAAGAATGATTCAGATAATAAAGGCTTAAGACTACAATATCCTCAATTATGCAATATAAATTAATTATCTAATTTCTCCAATTATTAAATCCAATTGAGTTGTTAACAAGAATTCAAATTATTTATAAACCCTTTTCCAAATGATCAAACAAAAATATCTACTTCAATTAATTATGCGATATTCCTATGCAAAATAAAAGAATTAAATTCATTAAGTACCAATTCCCAATTGTTATATGCAGTGAAAAGATATATCCCTATTAAATTCACAACTCTAATTATTTATCTCATGCAAATAACTAAGAATACATGTTATCATATTCAGGTCTAACCCTAGATTTCATCTCCCAAATTCATCTAGTGTAACAAGGTAATTATTAGTCAGATAATTATTCCATAAGCATAAAATATGATAGACAACTCAAATTGAATGAATAATTGGATTAATACGGATAATCAATTCATAAGCATAAAAGGTTCCATTGTAGCCTTAATTAAAAGTTTAGTTTATATTAAAAATTAAAACCAAAAATTCCAAAGAAATCATCTCAAATAAATTACAAATAGAGATGAAGAATAAAAACTCAGATATGGGCTCCCGTCTTCAATCTCCAATTGCAATCCTTAAGTGCTCCTCTGAAAACTCCAAGTCAATCTCCAGCTCTGTCTCAAAGAATTTGTCAAATTATTTCCCTTTATGTCAATAACCTTCCACTTTATATAGCCTTTTTGGTTCCTTCAAGTCAACCTCTGATCAAATACTATTAAGAATAGAAATTTCCTTTCCTTTTCCTGCTTTTTCACAAAATCCAACCAACCTATTCTATCTCCTAGCGCCCCTGCGCTGGGATTTGTTCATTAAGCAGCGCCCCATAGCTAGAAGGTTGTCCAAAAAATTACTATTTTGCCCTTGTCTTTCCAAAACTCCCTATGTTACCATAAATAAAGTAGAATTCCTTATTCTACCATTCTTCCTACAAAATAACCATAAAATGAATAAATATGTACCCAAAATACTTTAATACAAACAAAATATTAAGTCTAAAAATACCTGAATCATAAGTATATTACCTATTCATCAAATACCCCTAAACTTAAATAATTGCTTGTTCTCAAGCAATGCAAATAAACAAAACAACATGAATGCACCTACTCACTACATAACACCACAACTCGAGCATGTTTCAACATTAAAAACCTTGATCAGCCTCAAAGATCCTCAAATTCAACCCAAATGAATGTTCAAAATCAAATAGTAGTTAACTGGAAATATCATCAATTTGATTTATCTCCAACCCACAGTGTGTGTGTATCAACATGTCAATCTCACCATAAACCAACCACACTTAAAAATCACAAGGCTCAAAGGCAGATAAAAATAGATAAAAGGAATTTATTACCCCTCTATAAATTAGTTGATTCGTATTTCAAAAACATTTTAATACACGCTTTTTTTATGTTTTTTATAAAACTTGACTAGTGCAATATCTAGTTTTCTTAGGCTTTTCAATGTTACCCATGTAATGAGCTTTCAACCAATACTCCCAAAACAGATGGCTTTAGGGTACTAGGTATTAAGACACCCCTACGGATCTAATAACCTGAATAGCAAAGGCTACAAAACCAAACTTAGCCAAGTGTTTATTCATACTTATTTATTTTGACTTGTGTAATGTTAATCTTTATAAGGCTTTTCAGAGTTACTCGTGTAGCGAACTTTCGACCAACGACTCCCAAACAAGATGGATTTAAGGCGTTAAGTGTAGAGACATTCCTAAGGGCTTACTCATTCGAGTAACAGAGGCCACAAAGACAACTAGTCAATTTTTTTTTCAACTTTTCCATTTTTTTGAATGATTTTCAAAACACGAAATAAACCAAACCATAGAGGGTGATCTACTATCTGTCCTAAGCCTCAGATTCTTTCAATTCAACTAATTCACAGCTAAATTGACATAATGACATTGTGCAATTAAAACAGGGTTTTCTTCAATAAATATACTTACTAATAACCTCAAGTTAACCTAAGCCTTCATTATCCCATTCATTCAAGTTGTAACTTAATTCACAAATTTTTATCATTGGTCAACACAAGGTTTCATGCTTCATCACACTCAAGTTAACAACATGCAAACACAGTGAAATCTAACACATACTCAAAATACTATGAACTAACACAATCTAGATGCAACACACCCTAACATGAACATGCACTTCTACTATGAAAACTAAAATCTAGAAAATCACCCCCAAACTTAAAGTGAGCAATAACCTCATGCAAAAAATAAATAAATTAAAAACAGAGGAATCCCCTAATTCAGTCACTCGTCGGGAGCAACCTCTTCATCATCGCTCATCTCTTGATCAGATGGTGGAAAGACAGGCAAGGTGGGCGTAGTAGGAAATTGGCTTGGATCCACTGTAGGGTTCAGCCGAGCAAATATATTCACCAATATATTGTTGAATGAGACATTGTACGCAAATATGGTGTCTTGTTGCTCGACCAATCGAGCATTCTAGGACTCAATGTTGTAGAACCAGCCATCTACTTTGTGCTGCACATCCTCAGAAAATACACGACGAGGAGAGGCGAAAAAGGAACCAAAAGTCGTATGATTAGGGGCTTGCTGTGGATCTGTTAGGTTTGTAAGGTTCATGGACACAATCAAATTGCATAAAACAAGCGGAAGCATGGTAAATTCGAGTTTTGAAATTTTACAAACCATATACCCGGATCATCCTTTATGCACAATTATTAATTAAACGAAATAGATTAAGAATAAGATTCATACTGTGACACCCCCAAATCCGGGTTCTCTAACCTCGATTCGGTCATCACGATACAATACAAACATCCACCTCTAAATAACATATAATAACTAAATGCGGAAATATAATAAACGTATGTCATTCATTCAAAAGGTGTTACAGTCCCAAGATTTGATAACCTTAATACAACCATACAAACATACCCTAGAATAGTCATTAGGGTTCATATTACATAACAGTAATTTAACTAAGCATAAAGTAAAGTCTGCTCCTTGCAAACTAATCCTATATCTTTTCTTTACCCTTGTCCTTCCCTGAAGTCTCGGGCTTAACTGCAATAGAAGTCATGATATAGCAAGAATGACCAACAAGTTTGCTCAGCAACTTTAAATATAACAATAAAGGATATATCATGATGAACGGAATATATCTGATAAGGAATCCAACAATATGAATATCGAAAGCAAGGATAACAATTGCTTTTAGAATAACTGATAGTCAAGTAGACTTGGAACTATAAAACTCCAATGGAATCAATAGCTGATTGATCCTTTGGTTACTGACTACAGAATAAGTACTTGAGGGGATCAGCCTCGTCTACGCCATGTATATACATAACATTCAACTCTGCTACTTGTATCTTATATTAGATACCTAGCGCACTCCCCTATATATAAGGGGTGTTCTCTTCATTCTAAGAATCCCTACCATCAATTGGTTTGAATAGCTTTTATAAAATTTCATACAATTGTCTGACTGAACAAGGGTTCAGACTCTATCTGACGCAGTTCAAGAATTATAAAACTTTAAATAATGTACAAGTCCAGGACTGTACGAACTCAAGTGTACCAAGTGCGAGTGTCAATAAGATCGATGTGGAATAATTGTAAAGTAATTAAACCACTTTAAGTATGCTTGGAAATAAAGTTCAAGCTTAAATAAATAACTTTCAATACAATAATAACCTGCTCAATACAATATGAGAAGGATAGAAAAGTTGCACAATAAAGAGTGATGTTCAGAAACTTGCTTTCAATATAACAATCAAATGAAGTTAGGAAACTTGCACATTATACGAGTTTGTGTAAGTTAGAGAACTTGCATTCAAATAAAATAAAGTTAAGAAACTTGCTTACAAGATTCATTGAATAAAGTAGTGCAAGATTTTAGGATACTTGCTCAATATAAATTTGAGTAAGGTTAGGGAACTTGCCTATTTGCTCAGCTACAAATAGTCTAGCTTTAATTAAATTGCGTTGAAATGACCTAACATTAACAAGTCGGTCTTTCAATTAGCATGTGTAAACTAATATGAGTCTACACTTACAAGAATCTGATCATCAGATAGATCTATCACATAGTTCACGTAAGTCAATTTAGTATGCCTGAGTCCATAAACATCTAATCCTGTCTTAGATTTAATAACTATAGAATATCTAGTCTCTATGCATCAATATAGGCTTGAACACATAGCACTTCAATTTAAGCATGAAATACGGTTTAAGATACACATATTGCAAGGTTCTGTCCATAATTTAAAGTTATAAGGTTCAATGCTGGTCATTCTTACACTTTAAGCAAATCAAGTTCATGCTTCAAGGGTCCGCTACCACGGTCATATTACTACATAACGAGTTTAAACAAAACTAAGTATGCATGCTCGTGCGTATACTACTCATGTATACTTTAATCACATAGTTCATACTTGAAATTCATTTCTTGAATACGTGTGCATAGGTGATATCCATGTTTAAACAAATGATGTTCATGTTAATATGTCTATAGGCAAAAAGAAATCTTACTACTCATGCTTGCATGCTCAGAATGTAGCTCACAAAACAATCGATGATATTAGTTCTTAAAATCGAAGTTTTCTTCGAAAATTTCACTAAGTCAACTTAGTACATGCAAAACACCTCAACATATAATTCATATGCATTTGAAACACATATCTAAACCACATAAACGTTCTCATATGGTCAGAATTTAAAAGACATAAGTCTTGGTTAAGTTCACTTCAAAAAGTCTTTAAGTTTTTCTTCGAAAACCTCTTAATCTTCAATCATGTATGCTAGTGTGTTCAACACTTTAGACTTGCATTTCATATCTATTTAGACCATACGATCATGCTCACAAGGTCAGAATACATATATGATATGTTAATGACAAGTTCACTTTAACAAATTTTAAGTTCATTTATAAATTATAAACCTCTTTATCAATATTGTACTAATCATAGTTATACATGCTCATGTTACGTCCACGTACATATATATGCATATTAACAATGTCCGCATGCTTGCCAAATGAGGTACCACATGTTAACATATAACAGATTCTGCAACAGAAATCAAACTCAGAGACAGGGCCCGGCGCAGCTCCGCCGCTGGCCAGTACAAAATTGGCGCAGCTGTGCAGGTGTGCGGCCAGAGATAGAGCAGACTGCTTCGGCAGCATAACAAACCCAACTCAGAAATTTCATACAAAAATCATTTCAAACAATCTTATAGCAGTTCTAACTTGCTCATTATCTCACATAACACTTAATCAAGTATACTCCAATCAATTAGCATCTATTTTAACAAAATCAAGAATTTGACAATGTAGAGCATGAATGGGAATTACCTCTGCTAAACAATTGAGTTGCAATATAATTTCTTGGTCTTCTTCAGAATAACAGTACACTCACTCTCTATAAATTCCTTAGCAAATATATCTCTCAACAAATGCAATGAGGAAGGTGAGGGTCTTATTTATAGAAGAATGGATATACAGACAATACTCTTATCCCTCATTTCAAATCAACGGATTGCAAGATTGTATAATGGTTAACAAGAAGTTGGTGAGGAGTTGGTGAATTCAATCATGAATCTCACTCCCCTTATACTTATTAGCTAGATTATTGCTGAGTTTGAGAAGGAAGATAAAGCAGTAGCCTATTGGGAGTTCACGTTTAGGAGAGAGAACTCTCAAGCAATCTCAGCAACTTGTATTCCACATACTAATGTTATATATATATATATATATATATATATATATATATATATATATATATACATACATATAGTATATACTTAAGTTATACATTTAAATGGGTGTTACAATGTTATTTCAAATTAGTCATTAATAATACAATATATCAAATAGGTACATATACACCAGTCATATAATCCATTTATATTTTCCTGAATGCCAACTATAATTTAATTGGGCATTATAATTACTCATTATCATAACTGTTATTATAATAATTATAATAACTTATTGAAATCATTATCAATTAACAATTATTTATTGATATTACTATAAGGTAATAGAGTATACATTAATGTCCACCCACACACATCTTGTTACATAAGCAATAATATTATGTAACTCACATAATGCAATTAATCTTACTATATAGTCTATATATATATATATATATATATATATATATATATATATATATATATAGCTATATTAATGCGTCACATTGCATTTTATACCATATAGATAACTACCATATATTAAAGGTTTAATTATCGCATGCTTGCACAAAATAATTAATCGAGTAAATATAATCTCATTATATTTATTAATAATTACACGCTTATGTTTTATTATTCTCAACAACAATAAATTCACACGTTATCGATTAATTACCCAAAGCATCAATTAATCAATCACGTTTAAACTACTACACTATATTCAAGTAAATTGAATATTTAATTACTAACATTTCTATCAATACTCTAATATAAAAGTCTTAGGGTTAGTCCACCAATTTAAATAAACTATTAGTGACTCCCTTTAATTATTTCTAGCAATCATTTGCGTAGGCATAAACTCTCATAACCACACAAGGTTTAAATAAGCTTACAAAACTAACTCATTAAAAATTAAATCACATATTTAATTAATAATGGAGTTTAAAAATTTTACGGTCATTACATCCCTCCCCCTTATAAAAATTTTGTCCTCGGAATTGTAAAAAAATAAGGTTACTCAAATAAAAACGGATAATTCGCTTTCATCTTCTCTTCTAGTTCCCACGTAGCTTCTTCGACTGCGTGATTCCTCTAGAGAACCTTGACGGAATGGATGATCTTATTCCTCAGCTTCTGTTCCTTCCTATCTAGTATCTGGACAGGAACTTCCTCGTACGATAAGTCCTTCTCGACTTGGATCGGTTTATAGGAGATATCGTGCTTGTATCCAGTTTATACGGCCGCAATACTGACACATGAAACACATTGTGAATGTGCTCAAGTTCAGGAGGTAAAGCTACCTCATACGCCACTTCACCGACTCGCCTCAGAATCTCGAACGGTCCTATGAACCTAGGGCTCAACTTGCCTGTAAGACCCCAAATTTTATGAATAAGATTTAATTTTATTTATATATTATTTGAAATAGTAAGGTGTTGAATTAATAAATGTGATAAGTTATGGGTTAAATGTGCAAAATTTACAAAATAAGCAAGTGGTTATAAAATATTCGTTGTGCTGGTGAATATTCGTTTGGTCGAGGAATATTCTTTTTGTCGGAGAATATTCGTACGACGGCGCAGTCATTGGTGGACCCCACAATGGAATGAATGTCGGATATAGAAAGCGACAGAAGTAACCTTTTTATAAAAATAACGGCAAAACTATTACCGTTAGTACTGTTGAAATACCCGGTGATTAAAAGACAGTAATACGTTGTGTTGCACAGTAGCACACGGTATTGCACAGTATTTCAGATTATTGATTCTTACGTAGGAAGGCACTTACTCAATCATTGTTATAGTAATTACTGTTCAATATTTTATATTATTGATTCAATAATTGCATAATATTTTATTGGTTCAATATTTGCTACGTTGATATTTTATATCAATAAGTGCTACTTTGCTATTATTGATTCAATAATTGTCATTGCACATTATTTCAAATTATCAAATCAATAATTCATATTATTTGAATAATATTATTAGATAGCATTATTGGCAATGTCTAAGGAAGTTCTGTCTAGGAAAGGGGTTGATTAATTGCGCGCCAGTAAGGAGAAATCCTTATCGGAAGGCCCCCTCTTTCTTGGGAACAACCTGGTTGTCAATATTGTAGTTCTGTAATATTATTTGTGAATAATTAATTTTTGATATATATGATAAGAAAATATTTATTCAATATGGATTTAAACGGAGGAATTTTTAACATGTGACATTTGTTGAAAGTTGGTATTTTGTCTTTTCTGATAAAATAATTCATTCAAATATGTTATTGTAATATTACATTATAGTAGTATGATGTGATTATATAATAGTATGATTTTTATAATTAGAATGGTAACATTATTATAGTGAATTCATGGTATAAAAGTTAAATGAGGTGGAAGAGTGCAAATTGAATTTGAACTCTTATGATGCAAACAATGATGTCATCGGAGCGATAAGGTAAGCAAGGATGTCATCGAAGCGATGAGGTAAGCAATGATGTCATAGGATCGATGATGTAAACGATGATGTCATAAATTATGGCAAAAAGACTATTTTACCCTTACTCTGCCGAGCCTATAAATAGAAGCTCATTTTTTCATTATTTCTCACCAATTCACTAAAGCCATAGAGAGAGAAAGTATAGAGAGTATAAGAGAGAAAGAAGAAGAGTATTCTGCTATTACACTAGTGAAGTCTCCAAATTTTTAAGGTAAGGGGTATTATTTCTTTCGTATTCATGAAGAGAGTTATTTTCTTTCAATATTCGTAAGGGTTGTTATTCTATTCTTTATTATTTTGTTGGAATAACCTGTCTACGCGGACTAGCGCATGCTTGGTGAAATCCTATTGTTATTCCATTCTTTATTATTATGTGGGAATAACCTGTCTACGCGGACTACCGCATGCCTGGTGAATAACCCTTTGTATTAAGTTGTTATTAAATTATGAAAATAATCTGTCTAAGCGAACTACCGCCAGATGGGTGAAAATCCAATTGCAGTTTCGTATATTGTTACATTTCAGATTCCTAACTCTAAACTTACTACGGTAAGTATTGCTTCTAGAATTCCTGAAATGATCATAAATTTCTTGAGTTTTGCGCTTCATCTAGTATCATTTCACTGGAATAATTTTCTGAACTTTCTCGTGAAATTCTTATCTTTTCATGTCGAGTTACTATTCACGCTAAAAAAAATTACTGTATCCAAGTTTTGAACTTCATTCTTGAATTTTACTCCACAAATGATTATTACGGAGTATTATTGAACTTGGATAAACTAAATTATGAATCCCTAATTCTTGTCCTTTATCTCACTAGATTCGTTCCTTATATTGTATTTCATCATCCTCAGTCCTAAATGGTGATATAACTGAATATCTTTGGCCTGTAGTGCAAAGATGAATGATTACTTAATGAATATCTTTGTGCTGTACTGCAAAGATGAATGATTACCTGATGAATATCTTTAGCCCGTAGTGCAAAGATGGACAAGTGTTGAGATGAAATGACCAACTGGTGATAAAAATGAATATCTTTGGCCCGTAGTGCAAAAGATGAATATTTGATTCGAGATGTATATTGATTGATGTTACAGGGATAAAATATTGATGATGGACCTTTAAATCAAAGAAGATAGTAGACATCATTCTCTACTTAACTCTTCTGATGAATTATTATTTTCGCTGCGAATATTGATCTAAAACTTGTTGTCCATAATATTTTATCTGATTTATTGAAGGCTAACGATAATTTATTTTTCATTATCTTAGTCATAATATTCTTTACTGGGCTAGTTGAGCTCACCCTTTTCTTCCATTGTTCTCTTCAGGAAATGAGAATATCGCGGGTACTAGTCGGAGAATGGAGTGATGGTCCGAGTTACAGCTGTAGAAGTCCTCACTATTTTTTTTAAAATAGTGTGATAATAAATGTAATGAGGACTTAGTTTGAATGTTAATATTTTCTACATGTCTGTATTGACACTCACAGTTGTGTGGTCGTATTTTGCACTACCGTTTGATATGAAAGATTGTATTTGGATTCTGTACCATGTCTTTGGTAACTCAGAATGGGTTGGTATTGGACCTATTTTGGGGGCGTCATAGTTGGTATCAGAGCTTAGGGATATGATCTCTGGCAGAGATCTAGGAATAGAACTAGGAGTGGAGAGACGAGTAAATCCTTCGCTAGTGTGTGTCCTACCTAAGCTTATTTGGTATTTTATTGGTCGTTTGGAACATAGGGTTAATATTTGATATGTTAATTTGTTTGATTAACCCTTGTTTTATGGCAGTATTTGAGAATGGCAGCTGGAAATGTTAACAATGGAGTGAATGAGACCGTTGAGATACCTTTAATCGCAAACTAGGAGAACGTGCAATAGGAAGGCAATATTCCTCCTGTAAACAACACTATCGAAGAAACGATGAATGATGGGATATTAGGCGAAGAAGAAATTAGAGATATCCATGTGGTGAGTGAAGAATTAATAGTTGCACCCGAGCTAATCGCAGAGGTTGCAGCTGAGAGTGAGGAAGAAGAGGAACCTGAGGAAGATTTATTAGGAGAATTTTATGATCGAAATGTAGAACGGCAAAATCGTATTCATGAGTTAGAAGAATAGGGTGAAGAACGGCAGGCGGCCATGGAACAAAAGGATACAACAATTCAAGAAAGGGGTACAGAAATTCAAGATTTTGATACTCGATATGCGAGACTTGACCAGAAGCTCTCTCTGGTAGAACATATGATATTAGAGTTAGAATCTGAAAATGCAAATGTCAACGATCAGCTGAAAGAAGAAGCAACTAAACGAGTGAGAATTGAAGATGCATGGGTAAAAGCCACACGACGCGTTGATATTTTAGAAAGAGATGTCCGATCCAAGAAGGCCAAAATAGACGACATGGATTTTACTTTTTGGATAGCAATTGGGAGAATCCAACATCGAGTTTGGAATTACCCTGTGCATAGCTGTCAACCCCAATTTGATATGGATCGAAGAGTAATGATTCAAATCATGGATCAGGAGTGCGACGAAGTAGTTGAGGGTGGAATGAACTTTATAGCAAAGTCAAGACCAGCTGGGATAGTGACACCAAAGATTGTCCCAGACAAGCCAAAGTCGGTGGTTCCTGGAAGAGCTTTTATCATGACTGCCCAAAATGCGAGGAACCCGAACGAGATTATTACAGGTAAGTTAATCATAAACTCTTGCGAGGTCTATACCTTGTTAGATACCGGTTCTATCCATTCTTTTATTTCACCTACTTGTGCTCAACGTTTGAACTTGACTCCTGAGAAATTAGACTTTGACTTATTTGTTGAAACTCCGTTAGGAGAAACCTTCGTTACGTTCACAGTTTACAGATCTTGCTTAATTCAAATTGGTACCCTCACCCTACCTGTTGATCTTCTATCTTTGAAAATACTTGCATTTGACGTGATTTTAGGAATTGACTAGTTAACCACTTATTATGCCAAAATTGATTGTTTTCGTAAGGTTGTTAGTTTTCATATTCCTAATCAACATATTGTGTGAATCCAAACCACCAAACCACTAAAATCAGTCAATGTCATTTCAAGTCATAAAGCTATTCGTTTATTAAAAAACGGATGTCAAGCTTTCTTAGCCCATGTCACTGATTTAAATCAGAATACATCAGATTTGAATGATATTTTTGTTGTTAATGAATTTTCTGATGTATTTCCCGAAGAACTTCCCGGTCTGCCCCAGAACGTGAAGTTGAATTCTTTAATGACCTTGAACCCGGTACAAAACCCATTTCTAAAATCCCATATCGAATGGCTCCTATTGAACTTCAAGAGTTAAAGGTCCAACTACAGGAGTTGTTAGACATCGGTTTTATACGTCCTAGTACGTCTCCTTGGGGGTGCTCCTGTTTTATTCGTAAAGAAGAAAGACGGTAGCATACGACTATGTATTGACTATTGGGAGTTGAATCATGTCACCATCAAGAATAGGTATCCGCTACCTCGCATTGATGACCTGTTCGACCACTTGCAAAGTGCGTAATTCTTCTTAAAGATCGATCTCCGTTCTGGATATCATCAGTTAGAGATTAGAACTGATGACATTCCAAAGACTACCTTTAGAACTCGATACGCGCATTACGAATTTCTAGTTATATCTTTCGAATTGACCAATGTCCATGCTGCGCTCATGGACACGATGAACCGAATATTTGAGAAAATATTTGGATCATTTCGTGGTTGTCATTATTGATGACATCCTAATATACTCCGAAAGCCCGAATATATTTCTTTACTTAGAATGAACTCAACATGCGACAACGACGTTGGCTTGAGCTGTGAAAGATTACAAAAATACCATCCAGTACCATCCTAGAAAAGCAAAGTGGTAGCTGACGCATTGAGTGGAAGATCGTACGCGGGAACGAGTGCGATGCTGTCAACACAAAGGCCCATTTTATGTGACTTACAGAGGATGGAGATAGAGTTCAAGACTCCGAAGACCCACGTGATAATGTCAAATATACGCGTAGAACCAGCTTTAATTGATAAAGTTAAAGCTGCTCAAGCTACAGAACCGGAGCTGATGAAGTTGATGAAGATGAAGAAGAAAGTGCAAGAAGGTGCTATTCCAAAAGTAAGAATCGTTGAAGAAGGAATACTTCGAGTCAACTCCAGACTTTGTGTTTCTAACGATTTTGATTTGAAGTATAAAATTATGATGGAGGCACATAACACACCGTTTGCAATCCATCCAGAAAGTACCAAAATGTATCGTAATCTTCGACATACATTTTGGTGGAGCAATATGAAGAGAGAGATTGCGGAGTTTATCTCGAGGTGTTTAACGTGTAAACGTGTTAAGACAGAGAATCAAGTGCCAAAGGGTCAGCTTGCAGAAAGTTATGGACACCGATTTACGATTTATTGGTCCATTTAAAATTCTTAACCGAGTAGGAACTGTGGCCTATAGACTCGCTTTACCTTCAAGCATGTCTCGTGTTCATAATGTTTTTCACATATATGTGCTACGTAAATATGTGAAAGGCCCAAACCACATTATTGAGTTAGAACCAGACAAGATAGCTGAAGATTTAATGTACGAGGAGGTACTTGTCAAGATCTTGGATAAGAAGGAGCATGTCCTACGCTTAAAGGTTATACCTCAAGTTAAAGTTTTGTGGAGGAACCATGATATTGAGGAAATGACCTGGGAGTTAGAATCGAAAATGAAAACGAGGTATCCTCACCATTTCGACATACTAGGTACGTACATCAATTTCAAGGACGAAATTTCATAAGGAGGGGAGGTTGTAAGACCCCAAATTTTATGAATAAAATTTAATTTTCTTTATATATTATTTGAAATAGTAAGGTGTTGAATTGATAAATGTGATAAGTTATGGGTGAAATGTGCAAAGTTTACAAAGTAAGCAAGTGATTATAAAATATTCGTTGTGTCGGGGAATATTCGTTTGGTCGAGGAATATTATTTTTGTCGGAGAATATTCGTACGACGGCGCAGTCATTGGTGGACCCCACAACGGAATGAATGTCGGATATAGAAAGCGATAGAAGTAACATTTTTATAAAAATAACGGCAAAACTGTTACCGTTAGTACTGTTGAAATACCCTGTGGTTAAAATACAATAATACGTGGTGTTGCACAGTAGCACACGGTATTGCATATTATTTTGAATTATTGATTCTTACGTAGGAAGGCACTTACTCAATCATTGTTACAGTAATTACTGTTCAATATTTTATATTATTGATTCAATAATTGCATAATATTTTATTGGTTCAATATTTGCTACGTTGATATTTTATATCAATAAGTGCTACTTTGCTATTATTGATTCAATAATTGTCATTGCACATTATTTCAAATTATCAAATCAATAATTCATATTATTTGAATAATATTATTAGATAGCATTATTGGCAATGTCTAAGGAAGTTCTGTCTAGAAAAGGGGTTGATTAATTGAGCGCCAGTAAGGAGAAATTTTTATCGGAAGGCCCCCTCTTTCCTGGGAACAACCTGGTTGTCAATATTGTAGTTCTGTAATATTATTTGTGAATAATTAATTTTTGATATATATGATAAGGAAATATTTATTCAATATGAATTTAAACGGAGGAATTTTTAACATGTGACATTTGTTGAAAGTTGGTATTTTATCTTTTCTGATAAAATAATTCATTCAAATATGTTATTATAATATTACATTATAGTAGTATGATGTGATTATATAATAGTATGATTTTTATAATTAGAATGGTAACATTATTATAGTAAATTCATGGTATAAAAGTTAAACGAGGTGGAAGAGTGCAAATTGAATTTGAACTCTTATGATGCAAACAATGATATCATCGGAGCGATGAGGTAAGCAAGAATATCATCGAAGCGATGAGGTAAGCAATGATGTCATAGGATCGATGATGTAAACGATGATGTCATAAATTATGGCAAAAAGACTATTTTACCCTTACTCTGCCGAGCCTATAAATAGAAGCTCATTTTTTCATTATTTCTCACCAATTCACTAAAGCCATAGAGAGAGAAAGTATAGAGAGAATAAGAGAGAAAGAAGAAGAGTATTCTGCTATTACACTAGTGCAGTCTCCAAATTTTTAAGGTAAGGGGTATTATTTCTTTCGTATTCATGAAGAGAGTTATTTTCTTTCAATATTCGTAAGGGTTGTTATTCCATTCTTTATTATTCCGTTGGAATAACCTGTCTACGCTGACTACCACATGCATGGTGGAATCCTATTGTTATTCCATTCTTTATTATTATGTGGGAATAACTTGTCTACGCGGACTACCGCATGCCTGGTGAATAACCCTTTGTATTAAGTTGTTATTAAATTGTGAAAATAATCTATCTAAGCGAACTACCGCCAGATGGGTGAAAATCCAATTGCAGTTTCGTATATTGTTACATTTCAGATTCCTAACTCTAAACTTACTACGGTAAGTATTGCTTCTAGAATTCCTGAAATGATCAGAAATTTCTTGAGTTTTGCGCTTCATTTAGTATCATTTCACCGGAATAATTTTCTGAACTTTCTCGTGAAATTCTTATCTTTTCATGTCAAGTTACTATTCATGAGTTACTATTTACGGTACAAAAAAAATTTGATTGTATCCAAGTTTTGAACTTCATTCTTGAATTTTACTCCACAAATGATTATTACAGAGTATTATTGAACTTGGATAAACTAAATTACGAATTCTTAATTCTTGTCCTTTATCTCACTAGATTCGTTTCTTATATTGTATTTCATCATCCTCAGTTCTAAATGGTGATATAATTGAATATCTTTGGCCTGTAATGCAAAGATGAATGATTACTTGATGAATATCTTTGGCCTGTAGTGCAAAGATGAATGATTACCTGATGAATATCTTTGGCCCGAGAAAAGATGGACAGGTGTTGAGATGAACATGACCAACTGGTGATACAAATGAATATCTTTGGCCCGTAGTGCAAAAGATGAATATTTGATTCGAGATGTATATTGATTGATGTTATATGGATAAAATATTGATGATGGACCTTTAAATCAAAGAAGATAGTAGACATCATTCTCTACTAAACTCGTCTGATGAATTATTGTTTCTGCTGCGAATATTGATCTAAAACTTGTTATCCATAATATTTTATCTGATTTATTGAAGGCTAACGATAATTTATTTTTCATTATCTTAGTCATAATATTCTTTACTGGACTAGTTGAGCTCAACCTTTTCTTCCATTGTTCTCTTCAGAAAATGAGAATATCGCGGGTACTAGTCGGAGAATGGAGTGATGGTCCGAGTTACAGCTGTAGAAGTCCTCACTATTTTTTTTAAAATAGTGTGATAATAATTGTAATGTGGACTTAGTTTGAATGTTAATATTTTCTACATGTCTATATTGACACTCACAGTTGTGTGGTCGTATTTTGCACGACCGTTTGATATGAAAGATTATATTTGGATTCTGTACCATGTATTTGGCGACTCAGAATGGGTTGGTATTGAACCTATTTTGGGGGCATTACATTGCCCTTCTTCCCAAAATGAATCTTCCCTTTCCAGGGAGATACTTTCAAGAATGCATAGCTTCCTAATTCAAAATCTCTCTTCTTGCGATGTAAGTCCGCATACTTCTTCTGGCGATCTTGAGCTGCTACCAGTCGTGCTCTTATCACCTTGATGATCTCTACTATCTGTTGTACCAGTTTTGGTCCCAACTGTCGACACTTACCTACTTTGTCCCAACATAAGGGCGTTCGGCATTTTCTCCCATATAGCGCTTCGTACGGTGGCATTCCGATACTAGCGTGATAACTATTGTTGTACGCGAACTCTACTAATGGAAGGTGATCCTCCCAGCTACCTTTGAAGTCCATCACACAAGCTCGGAGCATGTCTTCAAGTGTTTGAATCGTTCTCTCGCTTTGCCTATCGGTTTGCGGATGATACGCGGTGCTCATTCGTAGTTGTGTCCCCATTCTTTCTTGAAGACTCTTCCAGAAGTTCAACGTGAATCGCGGATCTCTATCCGATACAATAGATACCGTTACCCCATGTCTCGAGATAATTTCTTTGATATATAATTTGGCTAGCTGGTCTAAACTATACTTAATCTTAATCGGCAAAAAGTGAGCCAACTTGGTAAGACGATCTACAATCACCCATATGGCGTCGTGCCCTTTCTGCGTTGCTTAAAGTCCCACCACAAAGTCCATTGTGATGTGCTCCCACTTCCATTCTGGAATCTCTAACGATTGTAATAACCTGCTTGGTCGTTGGTGCTCTGCCTTTACTCTCTGACAAGTTAGACATCTGCTTACGGATTTCGCAACCTCTCTCTTCATGTTTGGCCACCAGAAGTGGTGATGCAAATCTTGGTACATCTTCATACTTCCTGGGTGTATTGAGTATCTTGTACTGTGCGCTTCTTGCAAAATCTCTTCTCTTAGTTCTGGTACTAACGGTACCCAAATTTGTCCTTCGAATCTCAGCAGTCCAGTGCTATCAATCTTGAATTTCAATTCATCACCTTCAGCCAACCGCTTCTTAATGTTATTGTAATCTTCGTCCATCTCTTGTGCCTCTTTTACCTTATCTAATAAAGTCGGGCTCGCTGTCACTGTAAATAATTTCTTGTTGGTCTCCATCGGATACTTAACCTCCAAGTCTAGTTGTTCGAAATCTTTCACCAATTCCTCTTGAATGGTCAACTTTAATAACTTCTCTTTGCCTTTTCTGCTCAAGGCATCTGCCACTGCATTTGCTTTGCCTGGATGGTACAGAATCTCACAATCATAATCTTTGATCAATTCTAGCCATCGGCGCTGCCTCATGTTTAGCTCCTTCTGCATGAAGATATACTTCAGACTCTTGTGATCCATATATATCTCACACTTCTCGCCGTACAAATAATGCCTCCAAATCTTTAAGGCAAAAACTACCGCTGCTAACTCCAGGTCATGAGTCGGATAGCCCTTCTCATAATCTTTCAGCTGACGTGAAGCGTACGCAATGACCCTGTCGTGCTGCATCAGTACACAGCCAAGACCTTTGTGTGACGCATCACTATACACTATAAACCCTCCCGTGTTGTCCGGTAAAGCCAACACAGGTGCTTGACTAAGCCTCTTTTTCAATTCTAGGTAACTCTCCTCATATTTCTCCGTCCTAATGAATTTAATTATTTTTCTGGTAAGATTGGTCAACGACGATGCTATCTTCAAAAAATCCTAAATGAATCTTCGATAGTATCCTGCTAATCCTAGGAAACTCCTGATTTTTGTCGACTTCTTCGGCTGCTCCCAATTGATAACCTCTTCTACTTTTGCCGGATCCACCGAAACACCATTCTTGTCGATAGCGTGCCCCAAAAACTGCACTCTCTGCAACCAAAAACTCACACTTGGAGAATTTTGCATACAGCTTCTCCCTCCTTAATGTCTCCAACACTATCCGAAGATGCTCGGCGTGTTCTTCCTCCGTCTCTGAATACACCAGAATGTCATCGATGAATACGACAACGAACTTATCCAAATACTGTTTGAACATTCTGTTCATCAAGTCCATAAATGCTGCTAGTACGTTCGTCAATCCGAATGACATTACCAGAAACTCAAAGTGTCCATACCGAATTCTGAATGCCGTCTTTGGAATTTCCTCTGGCCTCACCTTCAGTTGGTGATAACCGGTCTTCAAGTCAATCTTTGAAAAGTATTTTGCCCCCTTCAACTGATCAAACAGATCGTCGATCCTGGGTAACGGGTACTTGTTCTTAACGGTAACCTTGTTCAACTCTCGGTAGTAGATACAAAGCCTTAACGACCCATCTTTCTTCTTTACGAATAAGAATGGTGCTCCCCACGGTGATACGCTCGGTCGAATGTATCCCTTATCTAACAATTCTTGTAATTGAGCCATCAGTTCTTTCATTTCTACCAGAGCCATACGATACGGTGCTTTGTATACCGGTGCTGTCCCTGGTGCCAAATCAATAAGAAACTCTATCCCTCTATCCGGTGGCAATCCCGAAATCTCGTCTGGGAAGACATCGACGAATTCCCTCATAATAGGTATCTGACCCAGTTTACCCTCGATTCATCAAGTATCAACCACGTGAGCCAAATAACCTGTACAACCCTTCCTAAGCAATCTTCTTGCTTGCATCATCGTCAGACAATAAGAGTGTCTCGGCGATTTACTACCATAAAATACCACCTTCGACTTATTCGGAGTCTTAAGGTGTACACATTTCTTCTTACAGTCGATAAATACTCCGTGATTCGATAACCAATCCATTCCAAGGATTACATCGAACTCCCCCAAACGAATCGGTATCAAATCCACGATGAGCTTAAATCCTCGCAATTCGGTATAACAGTTCCTATGAATGTATTCTACGGGAATAATTTCCTTGTTTGCTACTTCTACGTTCATAGGGTGTTCTAATCTTTCACGGGGTAAGTCTAACCGTTTAGCAAATTCTTCAAAAACAAAAGAGCAGGTAGCACCCGAATCAAATAGCACATAGGAATCTATATTGTTGATTGGGATGATACCTGACACCACGTCCTTGGACTCCACCGCATCTTGTACGGTCATGTTAAACGTGCGTGCCGTTGGTCTGTTGGCTTGACTGGCTGGCCCTCCGATGCTTAGCCCATTGTTGTTGTTGTTGCGATTGCCGCTAGCTGCATCGCCCTTTCTCTTCGGGCAGTCCTTGATCTGGTGATCTGGGGCACCACACGAGAAACATCCTCCTTTCTGCTTGTTTGGACACTGAGGAGCCATGTGCCCCGTTGTCCACAACGATAGCAAACGCTCTTCCCTTTCATGTACTCCCCCGAGTGATTCCTTCCGCAATTATTGTACTTTCCACTTTTCTTGGCCTCTCCCCCGGACTTGTTGCCTCCAGAGGATTGGCTCTCCGTCCATTTACGCTTGTTGGGGTTGTTGCCTCCGCTGTTTCCCTCTTCCTGTCCCTCCTGTCCGGTCTTCTTTTTTTATTTAAATCGCGCTATGGCTTCATTGCCTCCTTCTGCAATGATAGTCCTTTCCAGTAGATCAGAGTAACTCTTAATCTTGAACACAACTATTGCTTTCTGTACCCATGGTTTCAGTCCTAATTCGAATCTTCTTGCCTTCCTGGCCTCCGTGTCCACCTGATGTGAAGTGAATCGGGACAACTTGTTAAATTTTATCGCGTACTCTGCGACAGACATACTACCTTGTTTCAATTCCAGGAACTTAACTTCCATATCCTGTTGCGTATTCTCTGAGAAGTAATTCTCGAGGAATAGCTCCTTAAATCTATCTCAAAGAATAACTCATTCGCCTGCTCGTCCCTTATTGGCTTTCCACCAATAGTTAGCTTCGCCCTTCATTATGAAAGTGGCAAAACTCATTTTCTGTGCTTCAGCCACCCGTGCGACCTCAAACACTTTCTCCATCTCTTCTACCCATGTTTAGGCTTCAATTGGGTCTAAGGTTCCTCGGAATTCCGGAGGTCCTACCAACTTAAAATCTTTGAAGCTAGCCAAGTGCTGTCCTGGCTGCCCTGCAGCTAGCGGGGGTCTATTTTGCATTGCTTCAGTTAACAGGTCAACAAAGTTCTGTATCGGATATGTATTTCCCCCTCCATTGTTAACGGATCCTTCCTCCCTCTGGTTTCGTGGTAGTCTCCTAGGCGGCATGATTTGAGGAAAAGAAGAAAATTTAGGCTTTACGTGATGTGCTATTCATGTTAGCATTAGGAAGTTAGGACGTTTATCAATCATATTTTATTCAAATAAACAACTTCAGTATCACAATAAAACACGATGAATCTCCTCAACCCATCACCTACATAGTCTACTTGAGTTTACCACTAAGGTTATAACCTAGGTTTTGCATTCCTAATGTTTATAACCTATAGCTTTGATACCAACCTGTGGCACACCCAAATACGGGTTCTCTAACCCTGATTCTGTTGTCACGATACAATACAAACATCCACCTCTAAACAACATACAATAACTAAATGCGGAAATATAATAAACGTATGTTGTTCATTCAAAAGGAGTTACTAGTCCCATAATTCGATAACCTTAATACAACCATACAAACATACTTTAGAATAGTCATTAGGGTTCATATTACATAACAGTAATTTAACTAAGCATAAAGTAAAGTCTGCTCCTTGCAAACTAAATCTACATCTTTCCTTTACCCTTGTCCTTCCCTGAAGTCTCGGGCTTAACTGCAATAGAAGTCATGATATAGCAAGAATGAGCAACAAGTTTGCTCAGCAACTTTAAATATAACAATAAAGGATATATCATGACGAACGAAATATATCTGACAAGGAATCCAACAATATGAATATCGGAAGCAAGGATAACAATTGCTTTTAGAATAACTGATAGTCAAGTAGACTTTGAACTATAAAACTCCAATGGAATCAATAGCTGATTGGCCCTTTGGTTACTGACTACAGAATAAGTACTTGAGAGGATCAGCCTCTCGTATGCCATATATATGCATAACATTCAACTCTACTACTTGTATCTTATATTAGATACCTGGGGTACTCCCCATATATAAGGGGTGTTCTCTTCAGTCTAAGAATCCCTACCATCAATTGATTTGGATAACTTTTATAAAATTTCATACAATTGTCTGACCGAACAAGGGTTCAGACTCTATCTGACGCAGTTCAAGAATTATAAAACTTTAAATAATATACAAGTCCAGGACTGTACGAACTCAAGTGCACCAAGTGCGAGTGTCAATAAGATCGATGTGGAATAATTGTAAAGTAATTAAACCACTTTAAGCATGCTTGGAAATAAAGTTCAAGCTTAAATAAATAACTTTCAATACAATAATAACCTGCTCAATACAATATGAGAAGGATAGGAAAGTTGCACAATAAAGAGTGATGTTCAGAAACTTGCTTTCAATATAACAATCAAATGAAGTTAGGAAACTTGCACATTATACGAGTTTGTGTAAGTTAGAGAACTTGCATTCAAATCAAATGAAGTTAAGAAACTTGCTTACAAGATTCATTGAATAAAGTAGTGCAAGATTTTAGGATACTTGCTCAATATAAATTTGAGTAAGGTTAGGGAACTTGCCTATTTGCTCAGCTACAAATAGTCTAGCTTTAATTAAATTGCGTTGAAATGACCTAACATTAACAAGTCGATCTTTCAATTAGCATGTGTAAACTAATATGAGTCTACACTTACAAGAATCTGATCATCAGATAGATCTATCACATAGTTCATGTAAGTCAATTTACTATGCCTGAGTCCATAAACAGCTAATCCTGTCTTAGATTTAATAACTATAGAATATCTAGTCTCTATGCATCAATATAGGCTTGAACACATAGCACTTCAATTTAAGCATGCAATATAGTTTAAGATACACATATTGCAAGGTTCTGTCCATAATTCAAAGTTATAAGGTTCAATACCGGTCATTCTTACACTTTAAGCAAATCAAGTTCATGCTTCAAGGGTCTGCTACCACGGTCATATTACCACATAACGAGTCTAAACAATACTAAGTATGCATGCTCGTGCGTATACTATGTGACGAACAAGATTTTTGTAATTTAATTTGAATATTTATTGTATTAAATAAATATTTTTTGATGATTTAATTATTGAGTTAAATAATTAATTGATGAAATTATGGTAGATTAATTTAATTATATGTGTTACATTAGTTAAATTAATGTGGTGAATTTTTATATTCAAAGTATGTATTTAATTGAGTTTATTTGATTAATATATTAATTAATAAGCATAACGTGTTCTAATTAATTTAATAATTAATTAGAGATTTAATGATTTGGCATAATTAATAAATAAGAATTTTTAATTATGTTACTATGTGATTTAATGTGAAATTATGCTATATTATTTAATTGATGTAAATAACATTATTTGATTAAATTGGGTGTGACATTAATTAACTATATAATAAGAGATTAATTAAATTAAGTGAAAATGAGAAATAAATAAGCTAGCCAAACGAGGCCCTATGAGGAGTTGGCCAGTTAACCCACTAAGGGCATTAACCAACCACGACTCCATCAGTTTGAATATGCGTATAATTATGTAGGCTTATATACACATATAACATATAAAACCTTATATTTCATCAGAGTAAAACTTTTGAGAGAAAAACTCAAAGAAGAAAACAGAGAGAGAAAAGTTAGAGAGAAAGTTGGAGAATTAAAGCAATTGTTATCAAACAGAGACCGCAAGGGTAATCCCTACATCCCAATTCTTATTCACGTATTATATTTCTCCATCACTGCATATTTACAAGTTGTGTGAAATTTGTGATTTAAAGCTTAAATTGGTGAATTATGTGTATATACAAGTTAATATAGGATCATAACATGTTTCTACCAATTAAAGTATGTTCATACACGTCTAAATTGGAGTTTGAAAAGTTACAGAGTTTTCCATTTACGTGTTTTAAAATTCCCTGAGAATGGGAAAATTTATATTTGGTCATGATATGGCTATATATATATTAATTGATGTTCATAACATGTTGTATATCATGTATACATAAATTACAGTGGTTAATTTTATGTAATTATGTGGTAATTGAGATTTTCAAAGTTTCAGAACATAAGAATGGCCCATATGACCCTTATGTACCAAATTTACATACCTTACACATTTATTTAACTTAAATTGATGATGTAATATAATTATACACGTTTAAATGAACAAAACGGAAGTTAAACGAACGGATTCGGTGTTATAACGAATCCGTAACGTTGAATTTCTTGTTTTTCTTTTAAAAGTTTATAAAGTATGAAAAATAGTGAATTTGATTGCTATAACTTGTGTAATTACGTGATTTAGAATGCTAAGATCGTGCTAAAAATGTTGTATAGTGTTTTGGTGAAGTTCATACTTCATGGGTAACAATTAAATTGTTGTGGTAGCATTAAATGATGAATTCTGGGCCTGGTTTTCTGTTATTCGTGAACTGCAGATTCGTGTGGAGCTGCAGCGTCAACTTTAAGCCTAAGAGTGGAGCTGCAGCGCCAGCCTTAAGCCTAAGATTGGGGCTGCAACGCTAGTGGGGCTGCAACGCCTGTGGAGCTGCAGCGCCAGACTTAAGCTTAAAGTCCGAGCTACAGCGCCAGTGGAGCTGCATCGCCATTGTTAGTTCAAATGGTGAAGCTGCAGCGCCACTTGGCAATGTTGCCCAAAAATGAGATTTTAATTGTTCAAGCCCAGGAAATGTAATTGGAACCTAATGTAATAAACATGAAGACATGATTAAACATATAATAAAAGGTTAATAACTTATATTACGTGAGTAATTAATAAGTTAATTACATGACTTGAATCGTTAATTGTATAGTCCAATAACGTGCTCAAGACCGATGTGTGTGATTCGATACGTATATTGAGTTATTGATTAATGTGTATTGTGAACGTATTCATATGTAGGACTTAATAAAGAACGTGAATTATAAATTGTAGCTTGTGCAAGAGGCAAGTTTCCTAATTTACTTTTACATTGAGCAAGTATCCTATCTCTAATTTATTGTTATTAAGCAAGTTTCTTAACATTCTAAGTTATTCAAGTCTTAGACTTGTGTTCTATATCGAGCGAGCTCTTGTTTTTAATTGTTCAAGTTCAAAGGTTTCATATTTGATGCTATAACTCTTTTAAGCATGATTCGGCTATACAATACTCATTCGATTGTATACTCTTAAGATTTACCATTCAAGTTGAATATCGATGTTATTGTTGAACTTATAAGGACTAGTGAACCTTTATTTATTCGACTAGTCCATAGTTGATGTACGTTCTAAATTCTAGAATACTTATTAAGCTTATCCAAACCAAACTTCCTTTGGTGCGGACTCTGATGTCAAAACTGAGATGAACAACCCTGTAAAGGGGATTATTTACGCTTTAGCGTTGAGATATTGTGCACAGTATGGTACTAAGGGCTGATCCCCCTATATACGAGAAGTAGAGTCCATAGTCTTATGACTGTTAAAGGTTTAAAGTTTAAACACTTTACAACCTAGGACATAGTTCGAGGTCTTATGACCCTCAGATGTTATTTTGATTCTTGTGTATTCATTCTTGTGTCAAAAGTTGAGTTTCTTTATTCAGATGTCTTTGATTCACTCGCATGTTATTATATTGTTGTCATATTATTATACTTGTGGGCAATCGTGCTCACTCTTGCGTAATAATAACATTGCAGTTAAGAACGAAAGGTCCGACGAGCCTTCTACTAGCAAAGGCAAGGGCAAGATCAACAAGTGATAAAGACTTGTTGTTTATTTTATGTGTTTATGCTTCAGACTTATGTTAAAGTTGTGTAAGACTTATTTAATTGTTTATGTTTCCGCATTTGAGATTTAAGGTTAAGTACGACCTGAGATTGATGTATTTATTTTCAGATGTTGTAACCCCATAAGGGGAGGATTATTTCTATTTATTTCATGGTTTACTTTTATTATGAGTAGATAGATAGATGATTTTTGTACAGTGAACACCAAATTCCGTGGAATTGAAGTACCCGAATTTGGGGATGTCACAGGTTGGAGTTTGAATCGGGTAGCTTTGTATTTTTGAAAGTGTCTCCCTTGAAGGGGAAGATTAGATTCGAAAGATGGGAAAATTGATCCCGAGGTTCATTGGACCCTTTAAAGTACTGCGAAGGATTGGAGAAGTTGTGTATGAGGTAGCCTTACCTCCGGTGCTCGAGAATGTCCACAACGTTTTTCACGTTTCAGTTTTACGACCCTACAAACCCGATTACAAGCACGTGATTGCATATGAACCCCTACATTTTGAGAAAGACTTATCTTATGAGGAAATTCCTGTTCAGATTGTTGACAGGAAGGAGCAAATTCTCAGAAACAAAATCATACCTTCTGTTAAAGTAATTTGGAGGAACCACAACGCTGAAGAAGCTACGTGGGAACTCGAAGAGAATATGATGAAGAATTATCCACATTTATTTACTTAATTTATGTGTATGCGATTCTAGGGACAGAATCTTTGTAAGGAGGGGAGAATGTAACGGGACGAAATTTAATTGAACCGTGATTCTGGGGACAGAATCCTTTTAAGGGGGGAAAGATGTGACGAACAAGATTTTTGTAATTTAATTTGAATATTTATTGAATTAAATAAATATTTTTCGATGATTTAATTATTGAGTTAAATAATTAATTGATGAAATTGTGGTAGATTAATTTAATAATATGTGTTACATTAGTTAAATTAATGTGGTGAATTTTTATATTCAAAGTATGTATTTAATTGAGCTTATTTGATTAATATATTAATTAATAAGCATAATGTGTTATAATTAATTTAATAATTAATTAGAGATTTAATGATTTGACATAATTAATAAATAAGAATCTTTAATTATGTTACTATGTGATTTAATGTGAAATTATGCTATGTTATTTAATTGATGTAAATAACATTATTTGATTAAATTGGGTGTGATATTAATTAACTATATAATAAGAGATTAATTAAATTAAGTGGAAAGGAGAAATAAATAAGCTAGCCAAACGAGGCCCGCTGAGGAGTTGGCCAGTTAACCCACTAAGGAAATTAACCAACCACGACTCCATCAGTTTGAATATGCGTATAATTATATAGGCTTATATACACATATAACATATAAAACTTTATATTTCATCAGAATAAAACTTTAGAGAGAAAAACTCAAAGAAGAAAACACAGAGAGAAAAGTTAGAGAGAAAGTTGGAGAATTAAAGCAATTGTTATCAAACAGAGACTGCAAGGGTAATCCCTACATCCCAATTCTTATTCACGTATTATATTTCTCCATCACTGCATATTTACAAGTTGTGTGAAATTTGTGATATAAAGCTTGAATTGGTGAATTATGTGTATATACAAGTTAATATAGGATCATAACATGTTTCTACCAATTAAAGTATGTTCATACACGTCTAAATTGGAGTTTGAAAAGTTACAGAGTTTTCCATTTACGTGTTTTAAAATTCCCTGAGAATGGGAAAATTTACATTTGGTCATGATATGGCTATATATATATTAATTGATGTTCATAACATGTTGTATATCATGTATACCTAAATTACAGTGGTTAATTTTATGTAATTATGTGGTAATTGAGATTTTCAAAGTTTCAGAACATAAGAATGGCCCATATGACCCTTATGTACCAAATTTACATACCTTACACGTTTATTTAACTTAAATTGATGATGTAATATAATTATACACGTTTAAACGAATAAAACAGAAGTTAAACGAACGGATTCGGTGTTATAACGAATCCGTAACGTTGAATTTATTATTTTTCTTTCAAAACTTTATAAAGTATGAAAAACAGTGAATTTGATTGCTATAACTTGTGTAATTACGTGATTTAGAATGCTAAAATCATGCTAAAAATGTTGTATAGTGTTTTGGTGAAGTCCATATTTCATGGGTAACAATTAAATTGTTGTGGTAGCATTAAATGGTGAATTCTGGGCCTAGTTTTCTGTTATTCGTGAACTGCAGATTCGTGTGGAGCTGCAGCGCCAACTTTAAGCCTAAGAGTGGAGTTGCAGCGCCAGCATTAAGCCTAAGATTGGGGCTGCAACGCCTGTGGAGTTGCAGCGCCAGACTTAAGCTTAAAGTCCGAGCTACAGCGCCAGTGGAGCTGCATCGCCATTGTTAGTTCAAATGGTGAAGCTGCAGCGCCACTTGGCAATTTTGCCCAAAAATGAGATTTTAATTGTTCAAGCCCAGGAAATGTAATTGGAACCTAATGTAATAAACATGAAGACATGATTAAACATATAATAAAAGGTTAATAACTTATATTACGTGAGTAATTAATAAGTTAATTACATGACTTGAATCGTTAATTGTATAGTCCAATAACGTGCTCAAGACCGATGTGTGTGATTCGATACGTATATTGAGTTATTGATTAATGTGTATTGTGAACGTATTCATATGTAGGACTTAATAAAGAACGTGAATTATAAATTGTAGCTTGTGCAAGAGGCAAGTTTCCTAATTTACTTTTACATTGAGCAAGTATCCTATCTCTAATTTATTGTTATTAAGCAAGTTTCTTAACATTCTAAGTTATTCAAGTCTTAGACTTGTGTTCTATATCGAGCGAGCTCTTGTTTTTAATTGTTCAAGTTCAAAGGTTTCATATTTGATGCTATAACTCTTTTAAGCATGATTCGGCTATACAATACTCATTCGATTGTATACTCTTAAGATTTACCATTCAAGTTGAATATCGATGTTATTGTTGAACTTATAAGGACTAGTGAACCTTTATTTATTCGACTAGTCCATAGTTGATGTACGTTCTAAATTCTAGAATACTTATTGAGCTTATCCAAACCAAACTTCCTTTGGTGCGGACTCTGATGTCAAAACTGAGATGAACAACCCTGTAAAGGGTATTATTTACGCTTTAGCGTTGAGATATTGTGCACAGTATGGTACTAAGGGCTGATCCCCCTAAGTACGAGAAGTAGAGTCCATAGTTTTATGACTGTTAAATGTTTAAAGTTTAAACACTTTACAACCTAGGACATAGTTCGAGGTCTTATGACCCTCAGATGTTATTTTGATTCTTGTGTATTCATTCTTGTGTCAAAAGTTGAGTTTCTTTATTCAGATGTCTTTGATTCACTCGCATGTTATTATATTGTTGTCATATTATTATACTTGTGGGCAATCGTGCTCACTCTTGCGTAATAATAACATTGCAGTTAAGAACGAAAGGTCCGACGAGCCTTCTACTAGCAAAGGCAAGGGCAAGATCAACAAGTGATAAAGACTTGTTGTTTATTTTATGTGTTTATGTTTCAGACTTATGTTAAAGTTGTGTAAGACTTATTTAATTGTTTATGTTTCCGCATTTGAGATTTAAGGTTAAGTACGACCTGAGATTGATGTATTTATTTTCAGATGTTGTAACCCCATAAGGGGAGGATTATTTCTATTTATTTCATGGTTTTCTTTTATTATGGGTAGATAGATAGATGATTTTTGTACAGTGAACACCAAATTCCGTGGAATTGAAGTACCCGAATTTGGGGATGTCACAGGTTGGAGTTTGAATCGGGTAGCTTTGTATTTTTGAAAGTGTCTCCCTGGAAGGGGAAGATTAGATTCGAAAGATGGGAAAATTGAGCCCGAGGTTCATTGGACCCTTTAAAGTACTGCGAAGGATTGGAGAAGTTGTGTATGAGGTAGCCTTACCTCCGGTGCTCGAGAATGTCCACAACGTTTTTCACGTTTCAGTTTTACGACCCTACAAACCCGATTACAAGCACGTGATTGCATATGAACCCCTAAATTTTGTGAAAGACTTATCTTATGAGGAAATTCCTGTTCAGATTGTTGACAGGAAGGAGCAAATTCTCAGAAACAAAATCATACCTTCTGTTAAAGTAATTTGGAGGAACCACAACGCTGAAGAAGCTACGTGGGAACTCGAAGAGAATATGATGAAGAATTATCCACATTTATTTACTTAATTTATGTGTATGCGATTCTAGGGACAGAATCTTTGTAAGGAGGGGAGAATGTAACGGGACGAAATTTAATTGAACCGTGATTCTGGGGACAGAATCCTTTTAAGGGGGGAAAGATGTGACGAACAAGATTTTTGTAATTTAATTTGAATATTTATTGAATTAAATAAATATTTTTCGATGATTTAATTATTGAGTTAAATAATTAATTGATGAAATTGTGGTAGATTAATTTAATAATATGTGTTACATTAGTTAAATTAATGTGGTGAATTTTTATATTCAAAGTATGTATTTAATTGAGATTATTTGATTAATATATTAATTAATAAGCATAATGTGTTATAATTAATTTAATAATTAATTAGAGATTTAATGATTTGACATAATTAATAAATAAGAATCTTTAATTATGTTACTATTTGATTTAATGTGAAATTATGCTATGTTATTTAATTGATGTAAATAACATTATTTGATTAAATTGGGTGTGACATTAATTAACTATATAATAAGAGATTAATTAAATTAGGTGGAAAGGAGAAATAAATAAGCTAGCCAAACGAGGCCCTATGAGGAGTTGGCCAATTAATCCACTAAGGGCATTAACCAACCACGACTCCATCAGTTTGAATATGCGTATAATTATATAGGCTTATATACACATATAACATATAAAACTTTATATTTCATCAGAATAAAACTTTAGAGAGAAAAACTCAAAGAAGAAAACACAGAGAGAAAAGTTAGAGAGAAAGTTGGAGAATTAAAGCAATTGTTATCAAACAGAGACTGCAAGGGTAATCCCTACATCCCAATTCTTATTCACGTATTATATTTCTCCATCACTGCATATTTACAAGTTGTGTGAAATTTGTGATATAAAGCTTGAATTGGTGAATTATGTGTATATACAAGTTAATATAGGATCATAACATGTTTCTACCAATTAAAGTATGTTCATACACGTCTAAATTGGAGTTTGAAAAGTTACAGAGTTTTCCATTTACGTGTTTTAAAATTCCCTGAGAATGGGAAAATTTACATTTGGTCATGATATGGCTATATATATATTAATTGATGTTCATAACATGTTGTATATCATGTATACCTAAATTACAGTGGTTAATTTTATGTAATTATGTGGTAATTGAGATTTTCAAAGTTTCAGAACATAAGAATGGCCCATATGACCCTTATGTACCAAATTTACATACTTTACACGTTTATTTAACTTAAATTGATGATGTAATATAATTATACACGTTTAAACGAATAAAACGGAAGTTAAACGAACGGATTCGGTGTTATAACGAATCCGTAACGTTGAATTTCTTATTTTTCTTTCAAGACTTTATAAAGTATGAAAAACAGTGAATTTGATTGCTATAACTTGTGTAATTATGTGATTTAGAATGCTAAGATCATGCTAGAAATGTTATATAGTATTTTGGTGAAGTTCATACTTCATGGGTAACAATTAAATTATTGTGGTAGCATTAAATGGTGAATTCTGGGCCTGGTTTTCTGTTATTAGTGAACTGCAGATTCGTGTGGAGCTACAGCGCCAACTTTAAGCCTAAGAGTGGGGCTGCAGCGCCAGCCTGAAGCCTAAGATTGGGGCTACTGCGCCTGTGGAGCTGCAGCGCCAGACTTAAGCTTAAAGTCCGAGCTGCAGCGCCAGTGGAGCTGCAGTGCCATTGTTAGTTCAAATGGTGAAGTTGCAGCGCCACTTGGCAATTTTGCCCAAAAATGAGATTTTAATTGTTTAAGTCCAAAAAATGTAATTGGAACCTAATGTAATAAACATGAAGACATGATTAAACATATAATAAAAGGTTAATAAGTTATATTATGTGAGTGATTAATAAGTTAATTACATGACTTGAATCGTTAATTGAATAGTCCAATAACGTGCTCAAGACCGATGTGTGTGATTCGATACGTATATTGAGTTATTGATTAATGTGTATTGTGAACGTATTGATATATAGGACTTAATAAAGAACGTGAATTATAAATTGTAGCTTGTACAAGAGGCAAGTTTCCTAAACTCAAACTTTACTTTTACATTGAGCAAGTATCCTATCTCTAATTTATTGTTATTAAGCAAGTTTCTTAACATTCTAAGTTATTCAAGTCTTAGACTTGTGTTCTATATCGAGCGAGCTCTTGTTTTTAATTGTTCAAGTTCAAACGTTTCATATTTGATGCTATAACTCTTTTAAGCATTATTCAGCTATACAATACTCATTCGATTGTATAATCTTGAGATTTACCATTCAAGTTGAATATCGATGTTATTGTTGAACTTATAAGGACTAGTGAACCTTTATTTATTTGACTAGTCCATAGTTGATGTACGTTCTAAATTCTAGAATACTTATTGAGCTTATCCAAACCAAACTTCCTTTGGTGCGGACACTGATGTCAAAACTGAGATGAACAACCTTGTAAAGGGGATTATTTACGCTTTAGCGTTGAGATATTGTGCACAGTATGGTACCAAGGGCTGATCCCCCTAAGTACGAGAAGTAGAGTCCATAGTCTTATGACTGTTAAAGGTTTAAAGTTTAAACACTTTACAACCTAGGACATAGTTTGAGGTCTTATGACCCTCAGATGTTATTTTGATTCTTGTGTATTCATTCTTGTGTCAAAAGTTGAGTTTCTTTATTCAGATGTCTTTGATTCACTCGCATGTTATTATATTGTTGTCATATTATTATACTTGTGGGCAATCGTGCTCACTCTTGCGTAATAATAACATTGCAGTTAAGAACGAAAGGTCCGACGAGCCTTCTACTTGCAAAGGCAAGGGCAAGATCAACAAGTGATAAAGACTTGTTGTTTATTTTATGTGTTTATGTTTCAGACTTATGTTAAAGTTGTGTAAGACTTATTTAATTGTTTATGTTTCCGCATTTGAGATTTAAGGTTAAGTACGACCTGAGATTGATGTATTTATTTTCAGATGTTGTAACCCCATCAGGGGAGGATTATTTCTATTTATTTCATGGTTTGCTTTTATTATGGGTAGATAGAAAGATGATTTTTGTACAGTGAACACCAAATTCCGTGGAATTGAAGTATCCGAATTTGGGGATGTCACAGTTTGGAGTTTGAATCGGGTAGCTTTGTATTTTTGAAAGTGTCTCCCTTGAAGGGGAAGATTAGATTCAGAAAGAAGGGAAAATTGAGCCCGAGGTTCATTGGACCCTTTGAAGTACTGCGAAGGATTGGAGAAGTTGCGTATGAGGTAGCCTTACCTCCGGCGCTCGAGAATGTCCACAACGTTTTTCACGTTTCAGTTTTACGACCCTACAAACCCGATTACAAGCACGTGATTGAATATGAACCCCTACATTTTGAGAAAGACTTATCTTATGAGGAAATTCCTGTTCAGATTGTTGACAGGAAGGAGCAAATTCTCAGAAACAAAATCATACCTTCTGTTAAAGTAATTTGGAGGAACCACAACGCTGAAGAATCTACGTGGGAACTCGAAGAGAATATGATGAAGAATTACCCACATTTATTTACTTAATTTATGTGTATGCGATTCTAGGGACAGAATCTTTGTATGGGGGGGGGGGGGGGAATGTAACGGAACGAAATTTAATTGAACCGTGATTCTGGGGACAGAATCCTTTTAAGGGGGGAAAGATGTGACGAACAAGATTTTTGCAATTTATTTTGAATATTTATTGAATTAAATAAATATTTTTTGATTTAATTATTGAGTTAAATAATTAATTGATCAAATTGTGGTATATTAATTTAATTATATGTGTTACATTAGTTAAATTAATGTGGTGAATTTTTATATTCAAAGTATGTATTTAATTGAGCTTATTTGATTAATATATTAATTAATAAGCATAATGTGTTCTAATTAATTTAATAATTAATTAGAGATTTAATGATTTGACATAATTAATAATTAAATTTTTTTAATTATGTTACTTTGTGATTTAATGTGAAATTATGCTATGTTATTTAATTAATGTAAATAACATTATTTGATTAAATTGGGTGTGACATTAATTAACTATATAATAAGAGATTAATTAAATTAGGTGGAAAGGAGAAATAAATAAGCTAGCCAAACGAGGCCCTATGAGGAGTTGGCCAGTTAATCCACTAAGGGCATTAACCAACCACGACTCCATCAGTTTGAATATGCGTATAATTATATAGGCTTATATACACATATAACATATAAAATTTTATATTTCATCAGAGTAAAACTTTAGAGAGAAAAACTCAAAGAAGAAAACACAGAGAGAAAAGTTAGAGAGAAAGTTGGAGAATTAAAGCAATTGTTATCAAACAGAGACTGCAAGGGTCATCCCTACATCCCTATTCTTATTCACGTATTATATTTCTCCATCACTGCATATTTACAATTTGTGTGAAATTTGTTATTTAAAACTTGAATTGGTGAATTATGTGTATATACAAGTTAATATAGGATCATAACATGTTTCTACCAATTAAAGTATGTTCATACATGTCTAAATTGGAGTTTGAAAAGTTACAGAGTTTTCCATTTACGTGTTTTAAAATTCCCTGAGAATGGGAAAATTTATATTTGGTCATGATATGGCTATATATATATTAATTGATGTTCATAACATGTTGTATATCATGTATACATAAATTACAGTGGTTAATTTTATGTAATTATGTGGTAATTGAGATTTTCAAAGTTTCAGAACATAAGAATGGCCCATATGACCCTTATGTACCAAATTTACATACCCTACACGTTTATTTAACTTAAATTGATGATGTAATATAATTATACACGTTTAAACGAACAAAACGGAAGTTAAACGAACGTATTCGGTGTTATAACGAATCCGTAACGTTGAATTTCTTATTTTTCTTTTAAAACTTTATAAAGTATGAAAAACAGTGAATTTGATTGCTATAACTTGTGTAATTACGTGATTTAGAATGCTAAGATCATGCTAGAAATGTTGTATAGTTTTTTGGTGAAGTCCATACTTCATGGGTAACAATTAAATTGTTGTGGTAGCATTAAATGGTGAATTCTGGGCCTGGTTTTCTGTTATTCGTGAACTACAGATTCGTGTGGAGCTGCAGCACCAACTTTAAGCCTAAGAGTGGGGCTGCTGCGCTAGCCTTAAGCCTAAGATTGCGGCTGCAGCGCCAGACTTAAGCTTAAAGTCCGAGCTGCAGCACCTGTGGAGCTGCAGCGCCATTATTAGTTCAAATGGTGAAGCTTCAGCGCCACTTGGCAATTTTGTCCAAAAATGAGATTTTAATTGTTCAAGTCCAGGAAATGTAATTGGAACCTAATGTAATAAACATGAAGACATGATTAAACATATAATAAAAGGTTAATAACTTATATTATGTGAGTAATTAATAAGTTAATTACATGACTTGAATCGTTAATTGTATAGTCCAATAACGTGCTCAAGACCGATGTGTGTGATTCGATACGTATATTGAGTTATTGATTAATGTGTATTTGTGAACGTATTCATATGTAGGACTTAATAAAGAACGTGAATTATAAATTGTAGCTTGTGCAAGAGGCAAGTTTCCTAAACTCCAACTTTACTTTTACATTGAGCAAGTATCCTATCTCTAATTTATTATTATTAAGCAAGTTTCTTAACATTCTAAGTTATTCAAGTCTTAGACTTGTGTTCTATATCGAGCGAGCTCTTGTTTTTAATTGTTCAAGTTCAAACGTTTTATATTTGATGCTATAACTCATTTAAGCATGATTCAGCTATACAATACGCATTCGATTGTATACTCTTGAGATTTACCATTCAAGTTGAATATCGATGTTATTGTTGAACTTATAAGGACTAGTGAACTTTTATTTATTCGACTAGTCCATAGTTGATGTACGTTCTAAATTCTAGAATACTTATTGAGCTTATCCAAACCAAATTTCCTTTGGTGCGGACTCTAATGTCAAAACTGAGATGAACAACCCTGTAAAGGGGATTATTTACGCTTTAGCGTTGAGATATTGTGCATAGTATGGTACTAAGGGCTGATCCCCCTAAGTACGAGAAGTAGAGTCCATAGTCTTATGACTGTTAAAGGTTTAAAGTTTAAACACTTTACAACCTAGGACATAGTTCGAGGTCTTATGACCCTCAATTGTTATTTTGATTCTTGTTATTCATTCTTGAGTCAAAAGTTGAGTTTCTTTATTCAGATGTCTTTGATTCACTTGCATGTTATTATATTGTTGTCATATTATTACACTTGTGGGCAATCGTGATCACTCTTGCGTAATAATAACATTGCAGTTAAGAACGAAAGGTCCGACGAGCCTTCTACTAGCAAAGGCAAGGGCAAGGTCAACAAGTGATAAAGGCTTGTTGTTTATTTTATGTGTTTATATTTCAGACTTATGTTAAAGTTGTGTAAGACTTATTTAATTGTTTATGTTTTCGCATTTGAGATTTAAGGTTAAGTACGACCTGGGATTGATGTATTTATTTTCAGATGTTGTAACCCTATAAGGGGAGGATTATATCTATTTATTTCATGGTTTGCTTTTATTATGGGTAGATAGATAGATGATTTTTGTACAGTGAACACCAAATCCCGTGGAATTGAAGTACCCGGATTTGGGGGTGTCACATACTACTCATGTATACTTTAATCACATAGTTCATACTTGAAATTCATTTCTTGAATACGTGTGCATAGTTAATATCCATGTTTAAACAAATGATGTTCATGTTAATATGTTTATAGGCAAAATGAAATCTTACTACTCATGCTTGCATGCTCAGAATGTAGCTCACAAAACAATCTATGATATTAGTTCTTAAAATCTAAGTTTTCTTTGAAAATTTCACTAAGTCAACTTAGTATATGCAAGGCACCTCAACATATAATTCATATGCATTTGAAACACATATCTAAACCACTTAAACGTTCTCATATGGTCAGAATTTAAAAGACATAAGTCTTGGTCAAGTTCACTTCAAAAAGTCTTTAAGTTTTTCTTCGAAACCTCTTAATCTTCAATCATGTATGCTAGTGTGTTCAACACTTTAGACTTGCATTTCATATCTATTTAGAACATACGATCATGCTCACAAGGTCAGAATACATATATGATATGTTCATGACAAGTTCACTTTAATAAATTTTAAGTTCATTTATAAATTATAAACCTCTTTATCAATAGTGTACTAATCATAGTTATACATGCTCATGTTACGTCCACGTACATATATATGCATATTAACCATGTCCACACGCTTTCCAAATGAGGTACCACATGTTAACATATAACAGATTCTGCAACAGAAATCAAACTCAAAGACAGGGCCCGGCGCAGCTGCGCCGCTGGCCAGTACAAAACTGGCGCAGGTGTTTGGCCAGAGATAGAGCAGACTGCTTCGGCAGCATAACAAACCCAACTCAGAAATTTCATACGAAAATCATTTCAAACAATCTTATAGCAGTTCTAACTTGCTCATTAGCTCACATAACACTGAATCAAGTATACTCCAATCAATTAGCATCTATTTTAACAAAATCAAGAATTTAACAATGTAGAGCATGAATGGGAATTACCTCTGCTAAACAATTGATGTAATATCCGAGAGTATTATGTCTTTTAATAATTATCAATAAACGAATTTATGTGAAATTCTTGTGTGTTTTCTTTTATTAGATGTATCTGTGTTATACATACATGTGTTATTTTATGATATGTGATGAGGAGTATTTAAATGGTTAGTTCAGTTTAATTCAACTATTTAAATTGGTTAAGTATGGAATTAATTCTATTAATTTCGTGGGATGGCTTTAAAGCATGATTTTGAGGTTTGGAGCGGAATTTAGAGACGCGGATTGCGTATTTGAGTCCGGAACGTCGAAATTAGTCAGGACAGACTATAACTACGAAAATGTGTCACAGTTGACTTTTTGGTCAAAGTCAACCGGTTGACTTTTCGGGTAAAAAGTCAACCACGAATTTTGGAGATGAATTTGACGAAACGGATAGTCCCATGACGTCCGGGACGTCGATTTTAGTAGGAGTCGATATGAGTAACGAAACGTTTAGCTACGGAGGGCAAAACGGTCAAATGGTTATTTAATTGATTAAAATAATATTTTATGTGGTACAAGTCAGCAGCTGGTGGGACCCTTGTGACTCACGAATTGGGACAAGGGAAGGAGTATACGTATATTAAATATAGCTAAGGAGGGAGTACTTTATTTTACTCCTTAAAACCAAAAATCCTTTCATTTTCTCTAACCCCCACATTCTTCTTATTTAATTTGCTAAACTAATGTTCTAACTTAATGTTGTAACTGCTGAATTGAGAATGGAAGAGGCAAGGGAAGCTTATACTAATGATTTCTATATATACTCTCCACCTAAAATTCTATTTCTTTCTTTTGTAAAATATCCTACCGTGAGTGAAGTTGAGAGTGAGAGAGGAAAGAGCTTGAGAGGGTGGCAAATTCTGGAGTTTGCAGAGACTAACAAAGCAAAGAGAGTCATTAGAGGAATTCAAACAAAAAGAATTCATCAAAGAGGTAGCCATGAACTCTCTTTTTCATGTTCTTAAGTAAAAATGAGAAAATATGCATATGAGACCTTGCAAATGATTTGTTTTGATTTTGTGAGGCTATGTTCATGTTGGTTACTGATATGTGGGTGTAGAGAACGAAAGTTCTGGTTTAATTCATGTCTCTTACACATTGAATCGTATGAATTTATGCCATGCATGCTAAGTGTTTGCTAAAATGCCTCTTAGATGTCAAATTGTTCAAATCATGGTAATTTAGTGAAGTTAAAGGTTGGGTTACGTGTATATATGTTAGTATGTGTGGTCTGGACAGTAGGAATCAACCCCATGCATGCTAGAATCAAAATCACAAAATTTGTCAAAGATGGCTTAACATAGAATCTGTGACTTTTCGGGTTTTTCGGAGCCTTGGAATCATGGTTTCTATGACCCGATTAGTGTGTGTAATAATTTTGTAAAATACTGTGTAGTATGATGTATAACCTGACCAAATTTCATAAGAAACGGAGTTAAATTGAGCAAGTTATGATTTTCGAGAGCAAGCATGTTGGAAATAAAAATCTGCAAATTTCTGGGTTTTCCAGAATTTTTCTAAGTGTTAGAACCTGTCCTGGCACGCTTTTCAAGGTAGCTGATTCGTGGTCTTAATTTGCTATTTTCTGGAATGTGATATTTTTGTAAAATAGTATGCTAGATGAAGTATGTTGTGTCCAAGTTTCATGGTCATATCATGTATGGTTTAATCGGAATTAATTCGCTAAGATGGCTGCTCAAAACTGCAAAAAAAATTTGGGCATGAAGAGCAGAGCAGCTGCGCCGTTCATACGGCTTAACGATGCGCAGCTGCGCCACTCAAAGATGGGTTCCGGGTTTTCCAGGCAGCGCAGCTGCACCGGTAACACGGCTTAAGGCTGCGCAGCTGCGCCGGTCCGGGTCGGTCCGGGTCGGGTCTGATCCGGGTCGGGTCGGGTCGGACCGGGAAAAATTCCAGAAACTTATTTTTACTCAGATTCTCATATTGAACCACTTTATCTATATGACGCAACATGATATATGATTAAATTAGTTTGATGATAGCATACGTGGTAGTTGATTAATGAAATTATAATGAAAGGAAATCATTTTCTTTCGAATTAGAGTTCAAGAACCTAATGGCTTAATGTGACACATATGATTAGGTTACGTGAAGGTTAATTGCTAGCTTTAACGATAGCAGACGTATCAGGCAAGTTTTCTAGCCCTAATTTCTATTGGGTATTTATTCAATCCTTACTTATTTTATCTCAGTGAGGATAAGTATTGGACTTATGCTAGCTATTTATTCGTGCAAGTTCCTTTGTTGTGAAGTTATACAACTTCAATTATCTTGCAAGCGTATCGATGATTACTCAGTTATTATTCTAACAACTATGCTTATAAGTTTCATGTCATTATCGAACTGTTTCTAAGTATGTTTCCTGGCCTTTGTTTTCGGCTAGTTATTATTGATGAAAAATGATTTAATTCAAATCTTTCGAAGCTATTTAATGTTTACCAATCCAAATTGCTTTGGTGCGGTCTCGCATGAATACTTTGATGAACAACCCGAATAAATGGGCAAACAGATGTCGGGCATATAGTCCCATTTATGCTTATGCAGTTTAAACTTTATACTTGTGCACAATGTAGGGTACGATAGGCTGATCACCTGGAGTACTTGCAGAGACCGTTTACAATCTATTTGATTGTTAAACCGTCTGATGGTTTTCGATGAAACAAAGCAATGTTCAGGGTATTTAACACCCCTTAGTATGCTATGGAGAATTCTAAACTCTTATCTTTGATATTCTTGTTTAACACTTGATAATTCTTTCAACTGTTGAGATATTGTCATACAGATGTTTTTACTCCTGATGTATGTTTTCAAACTTCTTTATATACTTGCTGGGCAATTTGTGCTCATTCTTGCTTAAACCTTTCAGTTAAGGATGAGAAGGCTGAGGGCTCGGGCAAGGACAAGGGGAAGACTAAGATGAAATGATGCTAGTTACCTTATAAAATAAGTTTATATTTCCGCATATGATGTAATGTAGCGATAAACGCTAAGTTTAAGTTTTGGTTTATTAAAGGTTGTAAAGACTTGGGATTTTATTTTGAGTAAGTACGTAATAGTTATAATATTACTATTATTATTGCTGGAGTTTACTTAGATAGATGAGGATGTATGTTGTATCGTGAGCACCATGTCCTGTAATCGATGTTACAAGGATTTGGGGGTGTCACAGGTTGGTATCAGAGCCGTAGGTTATAAACTTTAGGTGGGGAACCTTAGACTATAACCTTAGGGAAGTTAGTGGAGGTAATAAGGAGATGAACTCACGTAGAGTTCTAAGTGTAGTGTCGAAGCTATTTTTCTAAAAACAAAATCAATATCTATTTTTAAAATACTAATTGAGTTCTTTGTCTTGATTGTAGGATGTCAGGAGAAGAGGAGGTTAGAGATATTCACGTAGTGAGTGAGCAGTTGGTGACAGCTGTACCTGAGCCTATAGCTGAGGCAGCAGCTGAGTCAGACCCAGAGGAGTATCCTGAAGAGGAAGAGGAGCCCGAGGAGGACTCCGAGGAAGTACCTGAGGATACTATATTGGATGAGTTGATGGATAGGATTACAGAATTGAATGACAAAGTCCATGAGTTGGAGGAGCTGTATCAGGGGGAGCAGCAGGCTGCAGCATTGCTTGGAGCATTGGTGCAACACCTGATAATTAGGAACGGGGATCTGGCTGACAAGCTGCGAACAGCAGGTCAGAAGGCGGACAGGCTGAAGGATGAGAAAGAAGCTATTAGGACCCACTTGGGACATACCATTAATGGGCTAGAGTTAAGGATTCAGAGTCTCCAAACTGACAAGCAGATCATTACCACATTCTGGGGAGATGAGAGGAGAGGCCGTGTTCAGGCCGAGAAGCTAACAGGCGAGTTAGAAGGAGAGGTAAGAGATAAGAAGGTTAGGATGGATAGAATGAAGTATGCGTTTAAGACAGCACATGGGAGGTTCCAGTATAGAGTGTATCACTTTCCACGTGAGGAGTACCAGTCTAGACATGCTATAAGACGTGGGCTGGTGCTGGAAATAGCGGATGAAGAGCATAAAGACGCCATTAGGCGGGGTCTTTAGTTTGTTCGTGTTAAACTTTTACTAGTAGCGTGTAGAACGCTTATCTATGAAATAAAACTTGGTTTCCAATGTTACTAAATATGATGGTTAAAGTGATGTAAATGGCTTAATGCCATAAGATGATGAAATACCTTGGGTATTATGTTTATAAATAAATATGCTTTTATTTAAATATGTGATGTGATGATTAAGTTTTTATATGAATTATAAATATTATAGGAATAAGTTATGGGATAATAACACTAAGTTTATTTAAACAGAGAGATGGCTAGAGGAAGACGTCGTCAACAAGTACCAGAAGGGTCAGGCGGTAATGCTGGGGGTCCACCGAACCCTATGCAACAGTTTGTAGACATGTTAGTTGGGGCATTACAGAATCGAACCCCGAATACCAATAACCCTCTAGCGGGCCAGGTGGCACACTTTAAAGACTTCAAGAGCGCGGGACCACCTGAGTTCAAAGGAACCACCGAACCTATCGAAGCCCAAACTTGGGTCAAGGAAATTGAAAAGGCGTTCGCTATTGCTAGCGTAGGAGATGATCAGAAAACAATCTTCGCCACTTACATGCTGAAGGGTGAAGCCAATTTCTGGTGGAAGGCAAACCAGATCAGGGCGGGAGAAGGTGTGATATCTTGGGAAGAGTTTAAGAAGATCTTCTTTGAAAACTATTTCCCTGCGAGTATGCAGAGTCGTATGGAGATGCGATTCTTGGAGCTGAAGCAAGAAGACATGACCGTACCCCAGTACGCCGCAAAGTTCAACGAACTGGCGAGGTTCGCGCCTCATCAGGTCGACACTGAGGAGAGGAAAACGAGGAGGTTTGAGCAGGGTCTCAAACCATGGTTATACAGTAGACTTTCGGTGTTGCAGACGAACAGCTTCGCGACTCTCCTGGAGAAGGCTATAATTGCTGAGGGCGGAAGTGAAGCCCTAATGAAGTTTAATAAGGAGAAAAAGAAGAAGAATGAAGGAGGGAATCGCGGGGAAGGTAGCAGCAGCAGTGGTGGAAACAAGAGGAAGTGGAACAACAACAACAACAATAACAATTTTAACTCGGGAAACTCTGGGGGAAAACCAGGTGAAGTAAAGAAGAGAACTGAGGCGTGTAAGGAGTGTGGGAGGAATCACTCGGGTGCATGTCTAAAAGGGAAGAATGTCTGTTTCAATTGCGGGCAAGAGGGGCACATCTCTCCCAATTGCTCTGCACCAAAGAGGAATGGATGTTTCAATTGTGGAGCATTGGATCATCAGGCAAGGAATTGCCCAAAGAAGAATTCAGCAGGAGGAAATAGAGGAAGGGGACCAAGCGGTGGAAATCTCACAATTACTGGACCACCAACTCAGAATCGACCAACAGCAAGGACTTTCAACATGACGGTTCAGGATGCAGTCGCATCCAAGGACGTGGTTTCAGGTATCATTCCGGTCAATGATATATCTGCTTACATATTATTTGATTCGGGTGCTACTTGTTCCTTCGTATCCCATGAATTCTCCCAACGATTAAACATACCCCAGGAAAAATTAGAATATCCTTTGAACATAGAAGTCGCTAATAAGGAAGTCATTCCCGTTAGCCATGTCTATAGGAATTGTGTTGTAGATATCAGGGGATATAAGTTGCCTGTGAATTTAATTCCGATTCAGTTAGGGGAATTTGATGTAATTCTAGGAATGGATTGGTTATTTAACCATGGAGCGATGATAGATTGCCAGAAGAAGTGTATAAATCTTATGACTCCAAATCAGTCTAAGGTAGTATTCTACGGGGGTAAGTCGCCGAGACACTCGAGTTGTCTGACGATGTTGCAAGCGAGGAAGTTGCTAAGGAAGGGAAGTGTAGGATATTTGGCCCATATCGTCGATACACGGAAAATAGGTGTAGGAATGGGACAGATACCAGTAGTGAATGAATTTTTGGATGTATTTCCAGAAGAGTTACCAAGGCTTCCACCGGATAGAGAGGTCGAATTAGTTATAGATTTAGTACCGGGAACGGCCCCGATTTCGAAAGCCCCATACAGAATGGCACCGGCAGAGATGAAAGAGCTGATGGTACAGTTGCAGGAATTATTGGATAGAAAGTATATTCAACCGAATGTGTCTCCTTGGGGAGCACCAGTTTTATTTGTGAAAAAGAAGGATGGATCGATGAGACTTTGTATCGACTATCGAGAGTTGAACAAAGTGACGATCAAGAACAAGTATCCATTACCTAGGATAGATGATTTGTTCGATCAGTTGAAGGGAGCGAAATATTTTTCCAAGATCGACTTGAGGACGGGATATCACCAATTGAGGGTGAGGAAGGAAGATGTTCCTAAGACAGCATTCAGGACTCGTTACGGTCACTACGAGTTCCTGGTGATGTCATTTGGATTAACGAACGCGCCGGCGGCATTTATGGACATGATGAATCTGGTATTCAGGCAATACCTAGATAAATTTGTGGTCGTGTTCATAGATGATATCCTGATCTATTCCAAGACTCAGGAGGATCATGCTGAACACTTAAGGTTGGTATTGGAGGCGTTGAGGAAGGATAAGTTATACGTAAAATTTTCAAAGTGCGAGTTTTGGTTGAAAAAAGTTCAATTTCTGGGTCACGTGATCGATAAGGACGGAATCTCTGTGGATCCAGCAAAGGTAAAAGCGGTGCAGAATTGGGGGCAACCAAAGACACCGACTGAAGTAAGAAGTTTCTTAGGACTGGCAGGCTATTATAGACGGTTTATCCAAAATTTTTCGAAGATAGCAGGAACTTTGACGAATTTAACAAAGAAGTCGGTCAAATTTGTCTGGACAGAGAAGTGTGAAGAAAGTTTTCGGGAACTTAAGAAAAGATTGAGTGAGGCACCGGTGTTGTCTTTACCTGACGATACAGGTGATTTCGTGATTTTCAGTGATGCGTCGCATAAAGGACTTGGCTGTGTGCTTATGCAACATGGTAAAGTTATTGCGTATGCATCACGTCAGTTGAAGGATTACGAGAAGGGATATCCTACCCATGACCTGGAATTGGCAGCGGTAGTATTTTCCCTAAAGATTTGGAGGCACTATTTATATGGTGTAAAGTGTGAAATATACACGGACCATAAAAGTCTGAAGTATATCTTCACGCAGAAGGAGTTGAATATGAGACAGAGAAGATGGTTGGAACTAATAAAGGATTATGATTGCGACATCTTATATCATCCGGGGAAAGCTAACGTGGTCGCAGATGCGCTAAGCAGAAAGGGCAGTGGCAGGTTGGCAATGCTAACGGCTCAAGAGGAGTTGATTAGGGAAATGGCCAGTTTGGAACTCGAGGTAAAGAGTCCGAGCGAGTCAGATGGGAAGTTGTTCGCAATGGAGGTTCGACCGACTCTATTGGACAAAATCAAGGAAGAACAAAGCAGCGATGAAGAATGCGAGAAGGTGAGGAAAAGAATTTCAGATGGAGAGGAGCTTAAGTTCAATGTGGGTGGTGATGGATTATTAAGGTTTGAGAGGAGAATTTGGGTGCCAGCGGTAACTGAATTAAAGGAAGAAATCTTGCAGGTAGCCCATAGCTCAAGTTACTCAATTCACCCGGGAAGCACAAAAATGTATCAGGATCTTCGCCAACATTATTGGTGGCCCAATATGAAGAGAGAAGTGGCAGAGTGCGTCAGCAGATGTTTGACATGCCAGAGAGTTAAGGCGGAACATCAGAGACCGAGCGTGTTACTTCAACCATTAGAAATTCCGGAATGGAAATGGGAGCATATCACGATGGACTTCGTGGTAGGACTTCCAAACACACAGAAGTGTTACGATGCAGTTTGGGTAATCGTTGATCGATTGACCAAGTCAGCGCATTTCTTGCCAATCAAAATCAGATATACCTTGGATCAGTTGGCAAAGCTTTATATCAAGGAGATCGTTTCCAGGCACGGTGTACCTGTATCAATTGTGTCAGATCGCGATCCGCGGTTCACAGCTAATTTCTGGAAAAGCTTTCAAGAACGCATGGGAACGCAACTGAGGTTGAGCACCGCGTATCATCCTCAAACAGACGGGCAGAGCGAAAGAACTATTCAAACGTTAGAGGACATGCTGAGAGCATGTGTAATGGACTTCAAAGGAAGCTGGGATGACCACCTACCGTTAGTGGAATTTACATACAACAACAGTTATCACGCGAGTATCGGGATGCCACCTTATGAAGCTTTATATGGAAGAAAATGTAGAACGCCATTGTGCTGGGATGAAGTGGGAGAACGTCAATTGCTAGGGCCAGAATTAGTGCAGCAAACTGCAGATGTGATCAAAACGATACGAGCGAGATTAGTGACAGCTCAGGATCGACAGAAGAAATATGCTGATCAACACCGGCAACAACGAGACTTCGACGTCGGCACTTATGTGTTTCTAAAGGTTTCACCTTGGAAAGGGAAAATGAGATTTAGGAAGAAGGGAAAACTTAGTCCCAGATTCATAGGACCCTTTGAAGTGTTAAGGCGAGTCGGTGAGGTAGCTTATGAAATAGCTTTACCTCAGGAGTTAGAACATATACACAACGTGTTCCACGTATCAGTGTTACGACCCTATAAACAGGATTACAAGCATATCATAGAGTATGAACCCATCCAATTTGAAAAGAACTTAACCTATGAAGAGGTTCCAGTACAGATAATTGATAGAAAAGAACAAGTGTTGAGGAATAAGATAATACCTTCTGTTAAGGTAGTATGGAGGAACCACAACGCCGAAGAGGCTACGTGGGAACTCGAGGAGAAAATGATGAAAAATTATCCTAATCTTTTTGTTTGATGTGTAATGATTCCGGGGACGGAATCCTTATATGGGAGGGTGAATGTAATATCCGAGAGTATTATGTCTTTTAACAATTATCAATAAACGAATTTATGTGAAATTCTTGTGTGTTTTCTTTTATTAGATGTATCTGTGTTATACATACATGTGTTATTTTATGATATGTGATGAGGAGTATTTAAATGGTTAGTTTAGTTTAATTCAACTATTTAAATTGGTTAAGTATGGAATTAATTCTATTAATTTCGTGGGATGGCTTTAAAGCATGATTTTGAGGTTTGGAGTGGAATTTAGAGACGCGGACTGCGTATTTGAGTCCAGAACGTCGAAATTAGTCAGGACAGACTATAACTACGAAAATGTGTCACAGCTGACTTTTTGGTCAAAGACAACCGGTTGACTTTTCGGGTAAAAAGTCAACCACGAATTTTGGAGATGAATTTGACGAAACGGATAGTCCCATGACGTCCGGGATGTCGATTTTAGTAGGAGTCGATATGAGTAACGAAACGTTTAGCTATGGAGGGCAAAACGGTCAAATGGTTATTTAATTGATTAAAATAATATTTTATGTGGTACAAGTCAGCAGCTGGTGGGACCCTTGTGACTCACGAATTGGGACAAGGGAAGGAGTATACGTATATTAAATATAGCTAAGGAGGGAGTACTTCATTTTACTCCTTAAAACCAAAAATCCTTTCATTTTCTCTAACCCCCACATTCTTCTTATTTAATTTGCTAAACTAATGTTCTAACTTAATGTTGTAACTGCTGAATTGAGAATGGAAGAGGCAAGGGAAGCTTATACTAATGATTTCTATATATACTCTCCACCTAAAATTCTATTTCTTTCTTTTGTAAAATATCCTACCGTGAGTGAAGTTGAGAGTGAGAGAGGAAAGAGCTTGAGAGGGTGGCGAATTCTGGAGTTTGCAGAGACTAACCAAGCAAAGAGAGTCATTAGAGGAATTCGAACAAAAAGAATTCATCAAAGAGGTAGCCATGAACTCTCTTTTTCATGTTCTTAAGTAAAAATGAGAAAATATGCATATGAGACCTTGCAAATGATTTGTTTTGATTTTGTGAGGCTATTTTCATGTTGGTTACTGATATGTGGGTGTAGAGAACGAAAGTTCTGGTTTAATTCATGTCTCTTACACATTGAATCGTATGAATTTATGCCATGCATGCTAAGTGTTTGCTAAAATGCCTCTTAGATGTCAAATTGTTCAAATCATGGTAATTTAGTGAAGTTAAAGGTTGGGTTACGTGTATATATGTTAGTATGTGTGGTCTGGACAGTAGGAATCAACCCCATGCATGCTAGAATCAAAATCACAAAATTTGTCAAAGATGGCTTAACATAGAATCTGTGACTTTTTGGGTTTTTCGGAGCCTTGGAATCATGGTTTCTATGACCCGATTAGTGTGTGTAATAATTTTGTAAAATACTGTGTAGTATGATGTATAACCTGACCAAATTTCATAAGAAACGGAGTTAAATTGAGCAAGTTATGATTTTCGAGAGCAAGCATGTTGGAAATAAAAATCTGCAAATTTCTGGGTTTTCCAGAATTTTTCTAAGTGTTAGAACCTGTCCTGGCAAGCTTTTCAAGGTAGCCGGTTCGTGGTCTTAATTTGCTATTTTCTGGAATGTGATATTTTTGTAAAATAGTATGCTAGATGAAGTATGTTGTGTCCAAGTTTCATGGTCATATCATGTATGGTTTAATCGGAATTAATTCGCTAAGATGGCTGCTCAAAACTGCAAAAAAAATTTGGGCATGAAGAGCAGAGCAGCTGCGCCGTTCATACGGCTTAACGATGCGCAGCTGCGCCACTCAAAGATGGGTTCCGGGTTTTCCAGGCAGCGCAGCTGCACCGGTAACACGGCTTGAGGCTGCGCAGCTGCGCCGGTCCGGGTCGGTCCGGGTCGGGTCTGATCCGGGTCGGGTCGGGTCGGACCGGGAAAAATTCCAGAAACTTATTTTTACTCAGATTCTCATATTGAACCACTTTATCTATATGATGCAACATGATATATGATTAAATTAGTTTGATGATAGCATACGTGGTAGTTGATTAATGAAATTATAATGAAAGGAAATCATTTTCTTTCGAATTAGAGTTCAAGAACCTAATGGCTTAATGTGACACATATGATTAGGTTACGTGAAGGTTAATTGCTAGCTTTAACGATAGCAGACGTATCAGGCAAGTTTTCTAGCCCTAATTTCTATTGGGTATTTATTCAATCCTTACTTATTTTATCTCAGTGAGGATAAGTATTGGACTTATGCTAGCTATTTATTCGTGCAAGTTCCTTTGTTGTGAAGTTATACAACTTCAATTATCTTGCAAGCGTATCGATGATTACTCAGTTATTATTCTAACAACTATGCTTATAAGTTTCATGTCATTATCGAACTGTTTCTAAATATGTTTCCTGGCCTTTGTTTTCGGCTAGTTATTATTGATGAAAAATGATTTAATTCAAATCTTTCGAAGCTATTTAATGTTTACCAATCCAAATTGCTTTGGTGCGGTCTCGCATGAATACTAAGATGAACAACCCGAATAAATGGGCAAACAGATGTCGGGCATATAGTCCCATTTATGCTTATGCAGTTTAAACTTTATACTTGTGCACAATGTAGGGTACGATAGGCTGATCACCTGGAGTACTTGCAGAGACCGTTTACAATCTATTTGATTGTTAAACCGTCTGATGGTTTTCGATGAAACAAAGCAATGTTCAGGGTATTTAACACCCCTTAGTATGCTATGGAGAATTCTAAACTCTTATCTTTGATATTCTTGTTTAACACTTGATAATTCTTTCAATTGTTGAGATATTGTCATACAGATGTTTTTACTCCTGATGTATGTTTTCAAACTTCTTTATATACTTGCTGGGCAATTTGTGCTCATTCTTGCTTAAACCTTTCAGTTAAGGATGAGAAGGCTGAGGGCTCGGGCAAGGACAAGGGGAAGACTAAGATGAAATGATGCTAGTTACCTTATAAAATAAGTTTATATTTCCGCATATGATGTAATGTAGCGATAAACGCTAAGTTTAAGTTTTGGTTTATTAAAGGTTGTAAAGACTTGGGATTTTATTTTGAGTAAGTACGTAATAGTTATAATATTACTATTATTATTGCTGGAGTTTACTTAGATAGATGAGGATGTATGTTGTATCGTGAGCACCATGTCCTGTAATCGATGTTACACGGATTTGGGGGTGTCACAATTGAGTTGCAATATAATTTCTTGGTCTTCTTCACAATAACAGTACACTCACTCTCTATAAATTCCTTAGCAAATATATCTCTCAGCAAATGCAATGAGGAAGGTGAGGGTCTTATTTATAGAAGAATGGATATACAGACAATACTCTTATCCCTCATTTCAAATCAACGGATTACAAGATTGTATAATGGTTAACAAGAAGTTGGTGAGGAGTTGGTGAATTCAATCATGAATCCCACTCCCCTTATACTTATTAGCTAGATTATTGCTGAGTTTGAGAAGGAAGATAGAGTAGTAGCCTATTGGGAGTTCACGTTTGAGAGAGAGAACTCTCAAGCAATCTCAGCAACTTGTATTCCACATACTAATGTTATATATATATATATATATATATATATATATATATATATATAGTATATAGTTAAGTTATACATTTAAATGGGTGTTACAATGTTATTTCAAATTAGTCATGAATAATACAATGTATCAAATAGGTACATATACACTAGTCATATAATCCATTTATATTTTCCTTAATGCGAACTATAATTTAATTGGGCATTATTATTACTCATTATCATAACTGTTATTATAATAATTATAATAACTTATTGAAATCATTATCAATTAATAATTATTTATTGATATTACTATAAGGTAATAGAGTATACATTAATGTCCATCCACACACATCTTGTTACATAAGCAATAATATTATGTAACTCACATAATGCAATTAATCTTACTATATAGTCTATATATATATATATAATATATATATATATATAGCTATATTAATGCGTCACATTGCATTTTATACCATATAGATAACTACCATATATTAAAGGTTTAATTATCACATGCTTGAACAAAATAATTAATCGAGTAAATATAATCTCATTATATTTATTAATAATTACACGCTTATGTTTTATTATTCTCAACAACAATAAATTCACACGTTATCGATTAATTATCCAAAGCATCAATTAATCAATCACGTTTAAACTACTACACTATATTCAAGTAAATTGAATATTTAATTACTAACATTTCTATCAATACTCTGATATAAAAGTCTTAGGGTTAGTCCACCAATTTAAATAAACCATTAGTGACTCCCTTTAATTATTTCTAGCAATCATTTGCGTAGGCATAAACTCTCATAACCACACAAGGTTTAAATAAGCTTACAAAACTAACTCATTAAAAATTAAATCACATATTTAATTAATAATAGAGTTTAAAAATTATACGGTCATTACACATACCCTTGAAAATTCTAGCTTCCTCATGTACGAGTTTAACTCCAAATATTTTCTTGCTCTCCTTGAATTTACCGGGTTAGACTCCTTCCTTTAATCAACGTCAGCCACCCAAGTGTTTGGCCTATAGAGGTGATCCACCAAGGAATCATGTTTACTCAATAAGAAAAGGTGTTTGGCTAAACCCTAGTTTTCTTCTCTCTAGAAAAGGAGGGCTCTTCCAACTCTTGGAATCAAGTGTTTAACTTGTGTAACCTTGTTCCATAATAAGACTTTCTTATTTATAGATGTAGGTAACCCTTTTAAACAATTTAGGATTAGAGTTTCATATTAATTAATTAAATCCTTTTAATTAATTAGGCTTTCCAATCTTATTAGAAAAAATTAATTAAACTCTTTTAATTAATTAGCCTTCTAATCTTATTAGGAATATATATAAGAGAGAGAAAGAGAGAGTATCTTATTAATTAATTCCCAAACTCCTTTTGAAATTAAATAATAATAATAATAATAATAATAATAATAATAAGACTCCTCTTATTAATTTATATTTAATATTTCCAAAATATCAAATAATAAATATTAAGCTATTTAATTTATTCTATTACCATAGATTAAATTAAATACTCTTAACTTATTATTACGATTATGTCATTTGCTTCTTAAATAAATATTCTTCTATTTATGGTGTGACCCTTTAGGATCTCCATATTAAACCGAATGTGAATAAATGAATTAGAACAATTCTAATCTTATTTAAATAAATAAATTAAACTATGTAATTTATTTTAAAAAATAACATTTATTCTACAATAAGGGTAAGCCCCCTTAGCGATCAACGATTTTCCAGATAATATAAATTTTAACAATAATCATAAAAGAACCTTTGAGTTAATAGTTACCGTTCAATTCAATCCTTCCACCTATAATGTCCCAATTAAATATAAGACATTGAATTACTATCAAGTCTTATTTTATTTAATTATATGTATTTTGATCCTAAATGCACAACACCAAATAATGTAAATTAGAAACTCCTTTCTAATTTCAATCCACCTTGGCCAAGGATTCCTAGGTTGTCATTTATCGAATCACATAGGACATTCTTTTCTTTTACTAGAAGCGGTAGATTCTTTATTGATCATTCATTATCTCGATATATAACTTATTATACCCAAGTATACCCTTTGATATACCTTAAAGGTCTTAAGGGACATGTCAAAGTATAACTTATCATACACAACATACTATGATGATCTCAAGTCTAAGGATCACTTGTACTACTATCACTTAAGGAATACCTATTGATAGGCAAGTAAAACTCCATTAGGTATTCCTCAGCGAGCCACGTTCAGTGTGATAGTAGTGTGCATACAAGCCAATCATGTATGATGATAAAGCACATACTTTGTAAACAATCTAATTTATTTATTAATAAAATATTCATTTAAGGCATTTAATTATCTATATGGTACTGTTTTTATAATATGTAAATAACCCATAGTTTTAAGCAATGCTTTTAGAATCATGATGAGATCATGCAAATGAGATCTAAATTCTTAGAAAGCTTAAAAACTAAAATAGTTCCCAATTGTGGGATTACTAAAATGGGAATTAGTAAATCCGGATAGATTGGTATATATGTTGCTTGCTCATTGGATGAGGATGACTGATCTCATGGTCATTTATGTGGAGACACTAAAGCAAGTATGTCGGTGCTTATTGGAGAATAAGTTCACTGAACGTGACTCGCTATGGAATACCAAATGGAGTTTTACTCTCCTGTCAATAGGAGTTCCTAATGTGATAGTAGTACAACTGATCCTTGGACTTGAGATCATCATAGTATCTTGTATGTAACAAATTATACTTTGACTTATTCCTTAAGGCCTTTTAAGGCATATATAGGATATGCTTGGGTATAATGAGTTGCATATGGAGATAATGTATGATCAATAAAGAATCTACCACCTCTAGTAAAAGAGGAGATATGTCCTATGTGATTCATTAAATGACAACCCAGGAATCCTTGACCAAGGTAGAATGAAAATAGAAAAAGGCTTCTAATTTGCATTATTTGGAGTTGTGCATTTTCTAATCGAAATACATATGATTAAATAAATTAAGACTTGACAGTAAATCCATGTCTTATATTTAATTGGGACATTGTATGGTAGAAAGATTGAATTGTACGGTAACTATTAACTCACAGGTTCTTTTATGATTAATGTTGAAATCTATATTATCTGGAAAGTTGTTGATCGTTGGGGAGGCTTATCCCTATTGTAGAATAAATTTTATTTATTTAAATAGATTATTAGTTTAATTTATTTATTTAAATAAGATTAGAATTGTTCTAATTGATTTATTCACAACCGGTTTAATATAGAGAACCTAAAGGGTCACACCATAAAAGGAAGAAGAATTATTTAAGATAAAAATGGCATGATAGTAATAATGCATTATGTGTAATTAATTTAATCTATGGTGATAGAATAAATTAAATAGCTTAATGTTTATTATTTAATATTTTAGAAATATTAAATATAAATTAATAAGAGGAGTCTTATTAATATTATTATTATTGTTATTATTATTATTTTAATTCTAAAGGAGTTTAAGAATTAATATAATATCAGTACTCTCTTTCAATCCTAATAAGATTAGGATATAAATTAATTAAAAGTGTTTAATTAATTAATTAAATAAAAAAACATATTCTAATTGGATTAGGAGGGTTAACCTAACATCTATATAAGAGAGTCTTATATTAGAAATAAGTTACGTGAATTTTTTAAAAGGTTGGGAGTACACATATTCTATAGAGATAGAAACAAGGGTTAAGCCAATAACCCATCTTCCTGAGTTCTGCATCTTCCTTGGTGGATCACCGTTAGACGTTAAACATTTGGGTGGCTAACATTGATCAAGGGAAGGAGCCACTACGGAGGAATCAAAGGAATCAAAGGAGTAGAACTTGTACCTGAGGAAGCTTGGATCTTCAAAGGTATAATTACATGTTCTCTCTTTTCTGTTATTGATAACTAGCACAAAGTATGATCATGGTTATGGGTTTGTATAAATTTTTGAAAACCTATGTTTCGCGCTTTCGCCCTATTTATGTGATTTGATTGCATGATTGCGTTACGTACAAACCCAACAGTGGTATCAGAGCCTAACTTTGTGCTAATTATCAATTTTATGATTCCATGTATGAATTGATGTGAGAATTGGATCGATTTTTCTGGACAAAATCGTTTTCTGCAAGTTTCTGCGACGAACGGCGCAGCTGCCCAGTTCATTACTGGCGCAGCTGCACCGGTCTATAAAAACTGGCGCTTCAGGCTACCTGCGCAGCTACCCAGTTCATTCTGGGCACAGCTGCGCCGGTTCCTGAACAGACCCTGAAATTTAATTTTTATTAATTAAGTAAATTATTTATTTAATTAATAAAGTTTTAAAATAAAGATGTTTATTTTATCTGAAATATGATTTTAGATTGCTAAAATTAAAAGAGTTTAATCTGGATTTATTTTTGATTAAAATAAAAGAGTTTATTTTGTTTCAAAAATAAAAGTTAGCAAAACTTTTGTCCATTAAATGACATCAATCCATATATGGAATAGCTTTATTATTCATGAGATGAATGGATATTTATTGATGCATATGTTGATGTGTATGATAATAAATGGGGTTGATTATGAACTATGACCAATGTGATTGGATTTTATTTTGGATAAATGCTTGAATGTATGGGTTTTAATAAATGGGGTCTGCGTACCTCGCCTTCTATGGTTTTATTTATTCTCGATGTAAATTCTATCTCCTTCCTATGTACTTCTCCTTGACTGCTGATCAAAGTTTCTATTTAATTATAATTTATGTAATAGAAATAGTTAGAATTATCTTGAAGAAATTGGAGACCAAGGAGCAAGGAACGCGTGAAGACCCATTGGTATGGAGCCCGGGTTTAAATGTAATAGTTATATTTAAATTTAAATTCTTGCACTCCTAGGTTTGACCTTTTGGTTCACTTGGTGACTCTAGTGAACCAAACTAGAATAAAAGTTCATAATCAATCCGGGTAGAATATAGTATCCTATATTGCATGCTAAATATTATATATATTATATTTTATGCAAACATGCTTCACATGTTTAATAAAATGACGCGTATTTTATATATATATGAGCATGCACGCTAAATAAGGTGAGACCAATAATAACAAACCCTCAAAGAAATAATATTAAGTCCGAAGTGTTCAAATGATATTTAGAATATCGAACGTCGCCTTCTAGCATGGTTAATTAATAGAGTATTAAATATTTAATATGAGTTTGTTGTGCTATCCACAAGGCGAGTATTGAATATTTAAGATGATAATTAATCACATTTGATGCTTATCAAGAAAATTGAACGATCTAGTCTTGTTGTGCTATCCACAAGGACGAAAAATTATTTTCTTTTTTGAATTTATGGAAGTGCTAGGCTGGACTTAACTTAAATCATTTTTGTTAGGATGTGCACACACATGACCATTATGATTTAAGAGGTAAAATAAAAGGAGTTACATGGTGATGTAATTGACAAGAGTTGTCTACCTATTTATTTGTATATCGCTTGTTGTGCTATCCACAAGGTTATATACATTTGAAATGGGATCTTTAATCTCACTAGCAAATCTTTAATTAGATGTTGCCGAACTATATAAGTGAGGGTAATATAGTTTGATGAAAATAATGGGAGATACCAATTTAAAATAAAGACCTAAATTTATTTTTGTATGCAAAGTTAATAAAATGAATGTTTGCTAAAATGTTGTCTTTTCACATGTAGAATTTTAAAAATATCAAAATCACTAATCTCACTACGAAGCATACTTAATGCAAATAAGCTTACCAGGTCGAATTATGAGGACTGGCTAAGAAATCTGAGAATTGTTCTCACTGCTGAAAAGATTTCTTATGTCCTAAATTCAACTATCCCTAAATCTGTTTTGGAAACAGCCTCTGAGGAAGAGATTGCCACTTTCAATAAATGGCAAGATGATGCATCTGTGGCTCAATACATCATGCTCGCATCCATGAATAACGAGCTTCAGCGTCATCACGTAAATATGGATGCTCCTGCTATGCTGCTTCACCTCAAGGAGTTGTATGGTGAACAGAGTAGGACTGCTAGCTATGAGATATCTAAGGAGCTCTTTCGATCTCGGATGACCGAGGGCACTACCGTCGAGACTCATGTTTTAAAGGTAATCAATTTGATTGAACGCCTTGGACAGCTTGGGTTCATCATGGATGGGGAGTTGAGTCAAGACTTGGTCTTGCAGTCACTCCCTGAGACCTTCTCGCAGTTTGTGGTTAATTTTCACATGAATAAGCTAGATGTCAACTTGCCTGAGCTGCTTAACATGCTGAAAACTGTAGAAGGTCACTTCTCATCCAAGAAGAACCATGTCTTGATGGTGGATTCTTCCAATAAAAGGAAGAGGCCCAAGGTGTCTTCTGAAAAGAAGAAATCCAAGAAGGCTAAGGGAAAGGGGAAAGAAAAGGAACAAAAGAAACCTGAACCAGCTAAAGGAATGTGCTTTCATTGCTACGAGCCAGGACATTGGAAGAGGAACTGCAAGAAGTTTCTAGCAGAGAAGAAGCTTCGAGAAGCTTCGACTTCCAATCAAGGTTTGTTTATGATTGAAATTAATTTTTCTGAAAGTCATAATTCTACTTGGGTATTGGATACCGGCTGTGGGTCTCACATATGTAACACTGTGCAGGGACTGGTCAGAAGTAGAAAGCTGAACAATGAAGAGGTGATCCTACGAGTGGGGAATGGAGCAAAGGTTACTGCATTAGCTGTAGGAACTTATTATTTAGCAATGCCTTCGGGCTAGTCCATTTATCTTAATAACTGTTATTACGTTCCAAATATTATTAAAAATATTATTTTAATTTCTGTATTGGATATGGAAGGTTTTGACGTTATTATAAAGAACAATGGTTGTTCTATTTATAAAGACGATATTTTATATGGTATTGGAAATTTGCGAAATGGGCTTTATATACTTGACTTGCAAGAAAATATATTTCAAATTGAACAAACTAAAAGAAGGAAAAGAGATGATATTAATTATACCTACATGTGGCACTGTAGACTCGATCATATCAATGAAACAAGATTATCCAAGTTGTATAAGGATGGGCTCCTAGAGCTATCCTATTATGATTCATATCCAACTTGTGAATCTTGTCTCATGGGTAAAATGACTAAATCTCCTTTTAGTGGAAAAGGAGAAAGAGTTACAGAGTTGTTGGCATTGATTCACACAGACGTTTGTGGACCTATGACAACAAGTGCACGGGGTGGGTATTCTTATTTTATTACTTTCACTGATGATCACTCAAGATTTGGATATATGTATTTAATGAAATACAAATCAAAATAATTTGAAAAGTTCAAAGAGTTCAGAAGTGAAGTAGAGAAACAAACGGGCAAGAGTATTAAGATACTTCGATCAGATCGAGGTGGAGAATACTTAAGCGGTGAGTTTCTCAATTGTCTCAAAGAAAATAGTATAATCTCACAATGGACTCCTTCAGGTACATCACAGTTAAATGGAGTATCTAAAAGGAGAAATCGAACATTGTTGAACATGGTTCGATCCATGATGAGTTTTACCGACCTTCCAATTTCTTTCTGGGGTTATGCCCTAGAAACGGCTGCATACCTACTTAACAAGGTACCTACAAAATCCGGCCCAAAGACTCCGTATGAGATGTGGAAAGGAAGGAAACCAAATCTTAAGCATGTTAATACTTGGGGTTGTCCAGCTTATATCAAAAAGTTTGAAAATGATAAGCTACAGACTAAATCCGATAAGTGTAGATTTATGGGATACCCTAAAGAAACCGTAGGGTATTATTTCTATCATCCACCTGATCAAAAGGTGTTTGTTGTGAAACATGCTACCTTCTTGGAGAAAGAGTTTATCCATGAAGGGGTCAGTGGGAGTAAGATATATCTTGAAGAAGTTCAAGAACCACAAGTTACCACGGATCAAAGTCAGGTACCTGACCAAATAGAAGAACCTACTGTACCACACCCTATTCGTAAATCTGGAAGAGTACCAAAGACGCCTGAGAGGTATGGATTCGTTATAGAGGATGACGATGAGGTACACATCATGAATGATGATGATCCATTGAATTACGAACAGGCTATGAGTAATAAAGACTCAGGAAAATGGCTTGAAGCCATGAAATCCGAAATGGACTCCATGTATGAGAACAAAGTATGGACTTTGGTTTCACCACCTGAAGGCATTAAGCCTATTGGGTGTAAATGGATTTTTAAGAGAAAGACTGGAGCAGACGGGAAGGTAGAGACCTATAAGGCCCGACTGGTTGCAAAAGGTATCAAACAAAGACAAGGAGTTGACTATGATGAAACCTTCTCACCAGTAGCCATGCTCAAGTCCATTCGGATTTTGCTTGCGATTGCATCTTATAACGACTATGAGATCTGGCAGATGGACGTGAAAACGGCCTTCCTCAATGGAAAACTTGAGGAGGATGTGTATATGACACAGCCAGAGGGATTTATTTCAAAAGTTGGAACAAATCAAGTCTGTAAGCTACAACGATCCATTTATGGGTTGAAGCAAGCTTCTCGTAGTTGGAACATTCGTTTTGATGAGACAATCAAAGAGTTTGATTTTATCAAAAACGAGGATGAACCATGTGTATACAAGAAGGTTAGTGGGAGCACAGTATCATTCCTTGTATTATATGTTGATAATATATTACTGATAGGGAATGACATTCCTATGTTACAATCAATTAAAATCTGGTTATCTAAAAACTTCTCCATAAAGGACTTGGGTGAAGCATTCTATATTTTGAGGATAAAGATCAATAGAGATAGAACTAAAAGGATGCTCGGGTTATCCCAAGGAACGTACATTGATACGATGCTAAAGAGGTTTATCATGGAAGATTCCAAAAGAGGTCTCATGCCGATGAGCCATGGAATACATCTCTCCAAGAAATAGGCTCCAAATACACCTGAGGAGAGAGACCGTATGAGTAAGATCCCTTATGCTTCTGCAATAGGATCTATCATGTACGGTATGATATGTACTAGATCGGCTGTTGCTCATGCTCTTAATGTAACGAGCAGATACCAGTCGAATCCAGGAGAAGAGCATTGGAAGGCAGTGAAAAATATGCTAAAGTACTTGAGAAGGACTAAAGATATTTTTCTTGTCTACGGTGGGTCTGAATTAAAACTCGAGGTATTCACGGACTCAAGTTTTCAAACAGACCAAGATGACAGTAAATCTATTTTAGGGTATGTGTTTACCTTGAACGGAGGCGCAGAGAGTTGGAAGAGTTCCAAGCAGCAAATAGTTGCTGATTCAGTGACAGAGGCAGAGTATATAGCTGCAAGTGAAGCTGCAAAGTAAGCTGTTTGGATGAAGAAGTTCATAACTGAACTTGGTGTGGTTCCTAGCATTGGAGAAGCAGTTCCCGTATACTATGACAACACCAGAGCGGTTGCACAGGCTAAGGAACCCAGGTCTCATCAGAAATTCAAACACGTGTTGCGGCGATTTCACTTGATCAGGGAGATCATTGAAAGAGAAGACGTCACCTTGGAGCGTGTGGACTCTCAAGACAACATTGCAGATCCATTTACTAAAGTTCTAACACAACAGCAGTTTGATCATCACTTAGAGAAGATGGGTATGAGATACTATGGCGATTGGCTTTAGTGCAAGTGGGAGATTGATAGTAGTGTGCATACAAGCCAATCATGTATGATGATAAAGCACATACTTTGTAAACAATCTAATTTATTTATTAATAAAATATTCATTTAAGGCATTTAATTATCTACATGGTGCTATTTTTATAATATGTAAATAACCCATAGTTTTAAGCAATGCTTTTAGAATCATGATGAGATCATGCTAATGAGATCTAAATTCTTAGAAAGCTTAAAAACTAAAATAGTTCCCAATTGTGGGATTACTAAAATGGGGATTAGTAAATCCGGATAGATTGGTACATATGTTGCTTGCTCATTGGATGAGGATGACTGATCTTATGGTCATTTGTGTGGAGACACTAAAGCAAGTATGTAGGTGCTTATTGGAGAATAAGTTCACTGAACGTGACTCGCTATGGAATACCTAATGGAGTTTTACTCGCCTGCCAATAGAAATTCCTAATGTGATAGTAGTACAACTGATCCTTGGACTTGAGATCATCATAGTATCTTGTATGTAACAAATTATACTTTGACTTATTTCTTAAGGCCTTTTAAGGCATATATAGGGTATGCTTGGGTATAATGAGTTATATATGGAGATAATGTATGATCAATAAAGAATCTACCACCTCTAGTAAAAGAGGAGATATGTCCTATGTGATTCGTTAAATGACAACCCAGGAATCCTTGGCCAAGGTAGAATGAAATTAGAAAGAGGTTTCTAATTTGCATTATTTGGAGTTGTGCGTTTTTTAATCGAAATACATATGATTAAATAAATTAAGACTTGACAGTAAATCCATGTCTTATATTTAATTGGGACAATGTATGGTGGAAGGATTGAATTGTACGGTAACTATTAACTCACAGGTTCTTTTATGATTAATGTTGAAATCTATATTATCTGGAAAGTCGTTGATCGCTGGGGAGGCTTATTCCTATTGTAGAATAAATGTTATTTATTTAAATAGATTATTAGTTTAATTTATTTATTTAAATAAGATTAGAATTGTTCTAAGTGATTTATTCACAACCGATTTAATATGGATAACCTAAAGGGTCACACCATAAAAGGAAGAAGAATTATTTAAGAAGAAAATAGCATGATAGTAATAATGCATTAAGTGTAATTAATTTAATCTATGGTGATAGAATAAATTAAATAGCTTAATATTTATTATTTAATATTTTAAAAATATTAAATATAAATTAATAAGAGGAGTCTTATTAATATTAATATTATTATTATTATTATAATTCTAAAGGAGTTTAGGAATTAATATAATATCAGTACTCTCTCTCAATCCTAATAAGATTAGGATATAAATTAATTAAAAGTGTTTAATTAATTAATTAAATAAAAAAATCTATTCTAATTGGATTAGGAGGGTTAACCTAATATCTATATAAGAGAGTCTTATATTAGAAATAAGGTACGTGAATTTTTCAAAAGGTTGGGAGTACACATATTCTATAGAGATAGAAACAAAGGTTAAGCCAAAAATCCATCTTCCTGAGTTCTTCATCTTCCTTGGTGGATCACCGTTAGAGGCCAAACATTTGGGTGGCTGACATTGATCAAGGGAAGGAGCCACTATAGAGGAATCAAAGGAATCAAAGGAGTAGAACTTGTACCTGAGGAAGCTTGGATCTTCAAAGGTATAATTCCATGTTCTCTCTTTTCTGTTATTGATAACTAGCACAAAGCATGATCATGGTTATGGGTTTGTATAAATTTTTGAAAACCTATGTTTCGCGCTTTCGCCCTATTTATGTGATTTGATTGCATGATTGCGTTACGTACAAACCCAACACATTAAACTTATTTCTTCACTAAGCAGCTACATACTTGCTTTAGTGTGAGATCGATCATCCTCATCCAATGAGTGAGTAACGTATGTACCAATCTATCCGGATTCACTAATCTTCTTTTTAGTATTCCAACGATTGGAAACTATTTTAGTTTTAAGCTATCTAAGAATTTAGATCTCATTAGCATGATCATCATCATGATTCTAAAAGTATTTCTTAAAACTATGGGTTTATCACATTTTATTATAATAGCATCATGTAGATAATTAAATGCCTTTAATTAAATAACTCTTTTATTAATAAATAAATAAGATTGTTACAAAGTATATGCTTTATCATCAAACATGATTGGCTTGTGTGCATACTACTTTCAATCTCCCACTTGTACTAAAGTTAATCGCCATAGTATCTAATACTCTTTTTCTCCAAGTAACGATTATCCTACTGCTGGATAAGCTTCAGTAAATGGATATGTAATGTTGTTGTTGAGAGTTTACTATCTCTATAGTGAATTCTACTCTTTCAATGATTTCTTTAATCAAATGAAAGTCCCACAACACATGTTTGGATCCAAGATGAGACTTAGAAACTATTCCTAGTTCTGTAATGAACTTTTTATCCGAAACATCAACTTGCAGCTTTATTTACAGCTATATACTTTGTCTTTATCACTAAACCAACAACTCTTTGCTGTTTGGAACCTTTCTAATTCACCACACCACCTTTCAAGGTAACGACTTACACTAAGGTGGATTTGTTGTCATCTTGGTCAGTTTAAAAAAAGCTTTAGTTTGTTTAGTCCTCTAGTTTTAATTCAGACCCATCATGAATCATGATTACATACTTAGTGTCGATTAAGTAATTTAAGATATTTGTCACTGTCTTATAATGATCTTCTCCAGAATATGACTGATCAACATCAAGTCTCGTAAATTTCATTGCATACATGATAGTAACTCATGCGATCTCTTTTATTGAGGACAATTTTAGAGAGATACACTCCATGACTCATCATCATGAGACATCTCTTGGAGTTTGCCATGCTAAAGGCCTTTAGCATCAAATGAATATACGTTCCTTGGTTTAAGCCGAACATCCTTTTAAATCTATATATATAAATTTATATCCTCAATATAGGATGTTCTACCCAAATCATTCATGGAGGAATGTTTGGATAACTTTATCTTTACTGATTATAACACTGGTATATCATTCCTTATCAGTAGTATATTAACATATAATACTAGGAATGTCACAACGCTCCCACTGCCTTTTGTACACACTAAGCTCATTCTCGTTTATGATAAAATTAAACTCTTTTGATTGTCTCATCAAAATGAATGTTCCATCTTTAAGAAGGTTTGCTATAATCCATAAATGAATTGTTGTAGCTCATATACATGATTTGCTTCAACAATTGAAACAAATCAATCTGGATGTATCACACATACATTCTCCTCTAATAATTTATATTTGAGGAAGGGCGTCTCCACTTCCATTTGCTAAATTTAGTAATAATAAGCTACAATTGCAAGTAAAATCCAAATAGACTTGAGCATTGCTACTGTTAATAAGGGTATCTCGCAGTCAACTCCTTGACATTATTTGAAAACCTTTTCCAAAATGGTCTGGCCTTATAGGTCTCCACCTTGCCATTTGCTCTAAAGATTCATTTTGAATTTTATGGCCATCTGCCATTTCTCTAAGTGTCTACAACTCTTAGCCTTATCGTGTATTACTGGATCATCATCCTCTATGATGCGTACCTCATCATCATCATCTATGATGAATCTATACCTCTCAGGTATCTTCAGTACTATTCCAGATTCATGATTCGGTTGTGGTATAATAAGTCTATGTACAGGTTCCTCCCTTTGACTAATAGTGATTTGTGGTTCTTGAACTCCTTCAAGATCTATTATCCTCCCACTAGCCCTTCAATGATAAACACCTTTATCTTAGAAGGCAGTGTGTTTCGCAACAAACACCTTTTGCTAAGTAGGATTATAGAACAATTACCCTAAACTTACTTTAGGATGTCCCACAAATTTGTATTTGTCAAATCTTGTCCTAACTTATCCTTTTGAAACCTTTTCGCATATGTTAGACAACCCTTTATCTTAACATACTTAAGATTAGGAATCCTCCTTGCCCATAACTCTTATAAAGTCTTGGAGATGAATTTTGAAGTTACCTTTTCGTAGATATGCAACCATTTCTAGGGCATTACCCTAGAAGGATACTGGAATGTCGGTAAAATTATTATGGACCGCATCATGTCCAATAAGGTAAGATTTTTCCTTTTAGATACACCAATCAATTATTGTTTATCAGGAAGCGTCCATTGTGAGAAAATCATTTAAGATGATCTTAAAACTTATTGCACAAGTATTTATTCCTCGATCTAATCAAAGAATCATAATACCTTGCCAATTAGTTTTACTTCTGAATTCTTTGAACCTTTCAAATGATTCAAACTTTTATTTCACCAAATACAAATATTCAACTCTTTGAATGATCATCTCCTTTTCTTTTACTAGTTTGTTCAATTTAACATTATTTTCATGTAAGTCAAGTATGTAAAGTCCATTCATTAAATTGTTAATTATTTAAACTAATGGATTTGCCCGTAGGCGGCGCTAAACAATAAGTTCCTGCATTTAATGGACCAATCTTTACTCCATTCCCACACGCAGGAAAACTTCCCCTTGTTTAGCTTTCTACTTCTGCTTGGTCCCTTCATAAATCTGTATTTATGAAAACCATAGCTAGTATCCAATACCCAAGTAGAAACTTTACTTACTGAAAGATTTATTTAATCATTGACAAACCTGTATATGTAACCGAAGCTTCACTAAGCTTCTTCTGGTTAGCCTCTGCAAGATACTTCTAGCAGTTTCTATTCTAGTGTCCAGCCTTATTGCAGTGGACGCAAACTCATTTGCTATTCGTATCAGTTTTGTTGTTATTATCCTTTGTTTTTGCCTTTCTATTTACCTTCTTTGAATCGTTCTTCTTTTCAAAAGATCATTTGGCCCCTACCAGTAAGACTTGGCTTTCTAGGTTGGAAAGTGACCCTCAACTGTTTTCAACATGTTTAAGCAATCAGTGAGGCTGACATCCAGCTTGTATGTGACACTCCCAAATCTGGGTACTTCATTTCCACATAATTTGGTATTCACTTTCTAAATATAACATACATTTACCCAATAATAAAGTAATTGCAAAGTAAATTACAACCTTTATAAATAATAAAATATTCTTTATAAAAAGGATTACAACTTTTCAAAATAAATCCCAAGGTTTACTCTAACCTTGACATAACATTAACTGCAGAAAATAAAAATATCACATAAAGTCTTAATACAATTTCATTCAAAATAAATTAAACAAGCCTTCACTTGTTTAGCTTCCCTTTGTCTTTACTCGTTGACGGGACATCAACATTTTCAACCTTAGCTGCAATGGTTATTTAATGCAAGAGTGAGCAAACAATAGCTCACTGGAATACAACAATATATAAGACATACAAGAATATCTTTGAAAAGGTTTGAATAACTTTTACTTTCACAACGATAAAGAATTGAATAATAATTCCCTATCAATATTAAAAATTCGAATATAGAATTCATCTAAGGGTCATAAGACCTTGAACTTTTGTCCTAGGTTATAAACATTTCTATTTAAAACCTTTAACAGTCATTAAGACTTTGGACCTCAACTCGTACTTAGGGGGATCAGCCCTTTGTACCATGTACGTGCACTACATTTAACGCTTCTTCATAGTAACCTCCCCTAATAATTAGGGTTGTTCATCTCAGTATTTGAATACAAGTCCGTACCAAAGAAAGTTTGATTTGGATAATCTTACAAGGAAAATTTAGAATTCACGTTCATTAACTAAGGATTAGTTGAATCGACTCTCAATAACTTAGAATAATTCATAAAAAAAATTATGAATTAACATATGCCTTAGATTTAAACTTAAAGCATTTAAAAGATAAGCTGGACCTTACTTGAACAATAAGTCAAGGTCACTTCAATTAAATAAATATTTGTCCAATGCAGAAATAAAAAGGACGTTTTTAATATATTACATAATTGTAATATCAAAGAATTTGCATAAAATAATACGAGATCAGAGTTTAGAAAACTTGCCTCAAGCGCAAGCTACTAATAAAATCACATTCTAACAATTCCTACACATATATATATATTTAATCACAATAACCTAAATTAGTTAACATGTAACTAATTCACATAATTAGTTAACCCCTCTAGGTTAACCCATTCTAGTTTAATTTAATAATTAACCATCACATAGTTAATTATACCACATAAGCATGTTCACATAATTAAATCAATTAATAATTATGTATTTCATATTAATTATAATTTAAATATTTAATCTAATTATAATTACTCAAATTATAATCACAATTTATTTAATTAAATTATAATTTATAATTAATTAACTACATGATGCATTTACTAAATTATAATTACACAAATTATAATTTATAATTAATCATGCAAATATTGAATTATAATACACAAGATTATAATCTATAATTAATCATGCATTAATTAAAATTTAAAAATTATCATTCACTTGATTAAAATTAATCAACAATAATCATTATAATTTAACAAAATTATAATTTAAATTAAACCTTTACTTTAATTATAATTATTCAAAATTATAATCACAAATTATATTTTATTAATATAATTTATTAATATTCATTTAGCGTTTTAATATATGTTTAATCATGCTATAAAAGTTACTACATAAAATTAGCTTTACAAAATACAAAAGAAAATAAAAATTTTTTCCCTGCCACCCCCCTGCCGGGGCGGGGGTTTCCTTCTTGATAGGCCCGCCGGGGCGGGCCCCTTCCAGTAAACGCAGACAAGTTCGCGAACTATGCAGAGAAAAAGTCAATTTGGCTTATTTCTCCACACCAAATTCTAATTCCAGTTCATGCAATTCATATCAATTCCTAGAAACATAAACTTAAAGTTTCTAATCATGATTCCAACATATATAACATGCTCTTAGACACAAAATCATCTTAAACAACTAGAATCCATGATTTAAAAACTCCAATTCTAATATTTTCCAAAAACTCATAGTTTTCACAAAACCATTCACTGTAAATCCAATTCTAACCCAATTAAACTCATAATTCATGCAATATTTCCGTAATTGAAGATAGCACCATGATAAATTCTAAATAGGCATATTAACACATAAGAAATCCTCAATTATCATTTTAAAACTCAACCAAACCATATGGACTCACAATAACATCAATTTTTCATTAAAATATATTTTATAACTAATTTAATTTCTGAAAACTTGTTTATAGCATACAATTCACTTATAAACAACACATGAATACTGTGACACCCCCAAATCCGGGTTCACTAACCCTGATTCGGTCGTCACGATACAATACAAATATCCACCTTTAAACAACATACAATACCTAAATGCGGAATATAATAAACGTATGTCGTTCATTCAAAAGGTGTTACTAGTCCCAAGATTCGATAACCTTAAATACAAACATACAAACATACCCTAGAATAGTCATTAGGGTTCATATTACATAAAAATATTAATTAAACATAAAGATAAAGTCTGCTCCTTGCAAACTAATCCTACATCTTCCCTTTACCCTTGTCCTTCCCTGAAGTCTCGGGGTTAACTGCAATATAAGTCATGATATAGCAAGAATGAGCAACAAGTTTGCTCAGCAAGTTTAAATACAACAATAAAGGATATATCATGATGAAAAGAATATATCTGACAATGAATTCAACAATATGAATATCGGAAGCAGAATAATAGTTGCTTTTAGAATAACTGATAGTCAAGTAGACTTTTGAACTATAAAACTCCAACGGAACCAATAGCTGATTGACCCTTTGGTTACTGGCTACAGAATAAGTACTTGAGGTGATCAGCCTGGCGTACGCCATGTATATGCATAACATTCAACTCTGCGATTTGTATCTTTATACTAGATACCTGGGGTACTCCCCTATATATATAAGGGGTGTTCTTTCAGTCGAAGAATCCTTACCATCAATTGGTTTGGATAGCTTTTATAAAATTTTATACAATTGTCTGACCGAACAAGGGTTCAGACTCTATCTGACACAGTTCAAGAATTGTAGAACTTTAAATAATGTACAAGTCCAAGATTGTACGAACTCAAGTGCACCAAGTGCGAATAACAATAATATCGATGTGGAATAATTGTAAAGTAATTAAACCACCTAATAGCATGCTTGGAAATAAAGTTCAAGCTTTAAATAATTAACTGTCAATACGATAGTAACCTACTCAATACAATATGAGAAGGATAGGAACTTGCACAATAAGAATTAAAGAACTTGCACAACCAAAGAGTGAAGTTCGGAGACTTGCTTACATGATTCATTGAATAAGGTAGTGCAAGAATTTAGAATACTTGCATTCAATATAACAATTAAATGAAGTTAGGAAACTTGCCTGATTGCTCAGCTATAAATACGTTTTAGCTTTAATTAACTTGTGTCGAAACGACCTAACATTAATAAGTCGGCCTTTCAATTAGCATGTGTAAACCAATATAAGTCTATACTTACAAGCATCTACTTATCATATAATTTTATCACGTAATTCATGTAAGTCAATCACTATGACTGAGTCTATAAACAATTAACTCTGTCCTTAATTTAATAGTTTTAGAACACCTGGTTTCTATACATCAACATAGGTTTGAATATTTAGCATTTTAAATTAATCATGCTTCAAGAATATACTTTCAAGTTTGAATCCTAGCATGCTCACCCTATTCAATTCGAAGTCATGTTTTCATGCCGGTAATTCACATACTTTAAGCAATACACGTTCATGCTTCAAAATCGGTTACTAAAATCATGTTATCACATAACAAGGCTAAACAATATTTAATATGCATGCTCGAGTATAATACACACATATACTTTAATCACGTAGTTCATGCTTCAGAAATTCACTTCTTATGAATACGTGCATATGCGAAATTCACGCTTTGACCAAACGAGGTCTATGTTAATATGCTTATAGGTATAATGAACTTTAATACACATGCTCGCATGATCATAATATCATTTTCATGGTAATCGACGCTATTTAGTTTTCTCATTCTAAGTTTTCACATCGGAAATCACATAAAGTCAACAAGGTATCATAGTACATGTTAAGCGTCTCGTAGTCATGACTCACATGTCTTAGAACTCATATATAAGCCACATATAGGTTCTCAAATAGTCAGAATCTAAAAGACATTAAGTCTTGGTCAAGTTTATTTTCAAAAGTCTTAATTTTCTCATTTCGAAATCGTCCGAATCTTGCAATCACGTATGCTAGTCTGTGAACACACTTTAGACTCGCATTTCATGACAATATAAACCACACTATTGTGTTTACAAAATCAGAATATGTACATGCTTCTTACGTGTCTAAGTTCACAATCGAAACTATAAGTTTCATTTCAAAACTATAAGTGTTGCGTCAATCATGTGTACTAACATAGTTATACTTGTTCATACTACATGCTTATACTCATATATGTGTGTTAATCCAGTTTACATTCTTGCTCTAACAAGGTACCATACGCTAGTTCATGACAGCAACTTAACAGGAATTAAAATCTGGGAATTGGAACTGGTCCTGGCGCAGCTGCGCCGCTGTCCAGTACATAACTGGCGCAGATGCGCAGGCTGTTGGCCGGTGATAGTAGCTGCCCAGCAACGACAGAACTTAGCCCAACTCAGAAATTTTTCTACGAAAATTGATTCTAACATAACACATTGCAATTCGAACATGCTTAACATCTTGTATAACACTAAAAAACATATTCCAAATCAATTATCAACAATTACATGCTTAATTCCAAGAATCAAAGATTAAGAATTTTATAGAAATTGAAATGGAGTTATACCTCTATAAATGAACTTGCTGCTAAACAAAATCTATAATGTTACTATGATACTCACAATGTTACTATAATACTCCTTCCTAACTCAATTGAAATCCTCAGCAAATGAAATGAGGAGAAGGGGAGCTATATTTATAGATAAATATTTACACAGACTTTGCAACTCTCCATTAGATTAAACCAAAGGAATGAAGAATTGCTTGTTGGCTAATAAAGAGTTGTTGATTGGTAGGTGAAATCCATCATGAAGACCACATCCCTTATAATTATTAGCTACATTTGCTAAAATTGAGAAGGAGATAGAGTAGGATAGCCATGAGGTTATTCACGTGAAGAGGAGGAAATTGAGCAACAATCTGAACTCAGCAACTTGCAAGGTGTATATTTTATGTTAACACACATTATAAGTATACTTATAATATACACACACTTCACTCCATGAATACATAGATTACACATTATATACTTGGTTTATATATCCAATTGGTGTCACAATGTAGTTTCAATAAGCTATTAATATTACCATGTAGTAAGTAGGGTACATATAAATACCTCAACGTATAATCTATGTACATTATATTAACACCGAATATAAAGCAATTTGGTATTATTATTATAATAACTGTTACTATAATCATTATACTAACTTATTGAAATCATATCAATTAATAATGTTATTGATATTAAAATAAGGTAATAGGGTATTCATCAAATTTTACCCACACACATCATGTCACATAAACAATATTATTATGTAACTCTATTAATGCAATTAATCTTACTATATAGTCCATACATGCAATATTCACCACATTAATATGTCACATTGCATTATGTATAATATAGATAGCTACCATATAGTAGAGGTTTAGTATCGCATGCTTGTGTATAACAGTAAATCAAGTAAACATAATTACATATTATATTCATTGTTTCTTTGTTCATTAATATATTATTTCCAACAATAATAATTTCATACGTTATCGATTAATTACTCAATATTGAAATTAATCACTATGTTTAATTCATGCCACTATATTCAAATAAGTTGAATATTTAATTATTAATAATCTCATCAATTCTCTGATATTAAATCCTTAAGGTTAGTCCACTAATTTAAATAACTCATTAGTGACTTTCTTTAATCCTTTCACAAATTCTCACCATCACATAAGGTTTAAATAAGCTCGCAAAACTAACTCATAAAAATTAAATCACATATTTAATAAATAAGGAGTTTAAAATTCACGGTTATTACAAATACACTATGTATAAACAATTCATGCTTATACAATTTCATAAAAATTTGCCTTGACAGAGAATAAAACACGAAGAACACGTAAATTGAGTTCTTAAAAATATAAGGGTAGAGATTATAGAATATATCTTTTGTTAATAGGTTGAAAGAGGAAGATGATGATTTTTAGGCTTCAAGCTTAGAAATTCCTTCTCATTCTTCTTCTCTCTCTAACTCACTGTGTTCTTTTCTCTCTAACAATCTAACTTTCTAACGTAGCTTTACATAATATACATATATAACTGATATAATAATATACGTATACTAATTACACTTAATGATATAATTAAATTAGCAGTTACAATATTTCAAAAGCCACAAGGCTTTGTTTGGCAACAGATTAATTTAGAAAATAATTTTATTAACGAAGGCCTTGTTTGGGTAAAATGGGTTTAAAGCTAGTGCGAGGGCCCTGTTTGGCAAAATCTTTTAAAATAATAAAACCATTTAAAAACTCTTTTTTTATTTTAATAAATCATTTTAACACATACTTTAATGTTACATTTTAACTAATTAAATATTACTCATCTAATTTAATCAATTAAAATCCAACATCAATTAATCACATAAAAATTTGTCACATAATTATAATTACTCGCAAATTATAATTCATGTAACACTTCATCACACAATTCATCTAATTTAATTATCTCAATTAAATTAGAACTGTACTAAAAATTAATATACATCAATTAAATTAAATATTAAATATTCATTTAATTAATATATAACACTTAATTAAATCACTCCACAAAATCACATAATTTATTTATTTAACTCAATAAATAAATCACATAAAATATTTATTTAACTCAATAAATATTAAAAATTATCATATAAAATCTCAATCGTTACATTGTACATCTAAAAATTCACAACAATTGTGAGAAGGAGTCCGGGAGTGAGTACAAGATAAAATCTTGGCTCAACTCTCCATTCATGACAAAATCCTGTTGTCCTAATTGTTCAACAAAATTGATCATTTTTAGGATATGTGTCTGTACTTTAGTGCCATCGGTTATTAATTCTAGATCGGAAGAGCTCCTTGGATATCTGATATCTAGTAGTCCTACTTTCCTCACCATTCAACTCTTTGAAGTGTAGGAGTATAGTAGGAGCATCCATAGTTTCATGCTGACGCTGAAGCTCGTTACTTATAGATGCGAGCATGATGTATTAAGCCAACTATGCATCATCTTGCTACTTTCTAAAAGTAGCAATCTCTTCCTTAGAGGCATTGTCTGCAACCATTGCAGGGATAGGCGTATTAAAGATATAAGATAGCTTTTCATCTTTAAGAACTATTCTCAAATTCTTTAACCAATCCGTTTAATTCGGTTCGGTTAATTAGCATCTAATATGCTACGCAGTGATAGTAATTAAGACATTGTAAAATTCTATAAATAAATTTGTAATTAACAACATTATAGCATATATTTTTTTATTAATTACCAAAATAAATTAGGTCTTATTTTAAATTGGTATCTCCCACTATTTTTATCAAACTATATTACCCTCATAATATATAGTTCGGCAAATCTAATTAAAGATTTGTTAGTGAGAATAAGTATCACATTTTAAATGTACATAACCTTGTGTGACACAACAAACGATATATAAATAAATAGGTTGACAACTATTGTCAATTACATCAACATGTAACTCTTTGTATTCTGCCTCTTAGATTATTTTGATCAAGTGTCACACATCCGAATCAAAACTTATCCAAGTTAAGTCCAACCTAGCACTTCCATATATTCAAAAGAAAAATACTTCCCTTGTGTGACACAACAAAACAGCATCCTTTAGTCTATTTATAAGCATTAAATGTGATAAATCAACATCTTAAATATTTAGTACTTGCATTGTGTGACACAACAAACTATTAAATATTTAATACTTTATTAATTTACCATGCTAGAAGTCGACGTTCGATATTCCAAATATCTTTGAACGCTTAGGACTTAATATAAAATCTTTGAGGGGTTTGTTATTATTTGTCTCATCTTGTTTAGCACTCATGCACACAAACACACACACGCATATATATATATATATATATATATATATATATATATATATATATATATATATATATATAGAGTAAGGATGCACATATAGAATATTATATTCTACTTGGATTGATTATGGACTTTATTCTAGTTTGGTTCACTAGAGCCACCAAGTGAACTAAAAAGTCAAACCTAGGGATGCAAGAATTAAATTTAAATATAACTATTACATTTAAATCCTGGGCTCCATTACAAACGGGTCTTCATGCGCTCCTTACTCCTTGGTCTCCAATTCTTTAAGATAATTTTAACTAATCCTATTACATAAACTATTTATATTAAATAGAAACTTTGATCAGCAGTCAAGGGGAAGTATATAAGAGGGAGATAGAATTTAAATCAAGAAAAATTAGAAAAGACGAGGTACGCATACCCCATTTAATAAAACATATACATTCATGCATCCAACTAAAATAAAATCCAATCATATTGGTCAATAGTCCATAATTAACACCATTTATTATCATACACATCAACATATGCATCAATAAATAAAACATTCATCTCATGAATAATAGACATTCAATATATACATTAATATCAATTTAATGAGCAATTTTAGTTAGCATAAAATTCAATTCTGAATTAAAATAAACTCTTTTATTTTAATCAAATTTAAATCAAAATAAAGCTTTTATTTTAATTTATCCATTTTTGAATAAAATTAAACTCCTTTACTTTTAATCAAAATAAACTCTTTTATTTTAATTAATATGGAATCCAATTCCAAGTCAAAATAAACTACTTTATTTTAACTTTTAAAACTGTTATGGAAAAAACAAAATATATGGAATCCAATTCCTTATAAAAATAAACTCCTTTATTTTTGATTAATATGAAATCCTATTTCATATCTAAATAAACTCCTTTATTTAAGGAAACATGGAATCTCTTTCCTAATTACAATAAACTCCTTTATTTTAGAAAATAAAAAATTCAATTTCATCTCCAATTAGTTATCATGGAATTCAATTCCAACTCTAATTAGTTAGCATGAAATTAAATTCTAATTAAAATAAAATTCTTTATTTTAATCCAATTCCAAATAAAAATAAACTACTTTATTTAAATTTAGAATTAGTGAAAAAACATGGAATTTAATTTTTAATTTAAATAAACCTTTTATTTTAATTAGAAATAAAATTATTAAATAAAATAAAATTTTATTCAATTCTGGGTATCGGCGCTGCGGCGAACCAAATGAACTGGATTCGGGCGCTGCGGCAACAGGTTACCCATTTTTAAAAAAATCGTGACTAGCGCTGTAGCGCCCCATTTATACTGCAAATCGGCGTTGCGGCACCGGGTCACCCATTTGAAAAACCCGGACCAGCGCCGCAGCGCCCGGATTACACTGTAATCCGGCGCCGCGACGCTAGTGTCTAGAAACTGTTTTTCTAGTTCTTGAATTATGTAGTTTTTCTCCAAAAACATAATTTTATGCCAATAATTATGCCAAAAAAATTTGTTAAAAACATATATCAACATACATATCAAATCTGAAAAATTAATAACTCGCATAAATGTTTGGCTCTGATACCACTTTTAGGTTTGTAACATTCATGGACACAATCAAAATGCATAAAATAAGTGGAAGCATGATAAATCAGAGTTTTAAAATTTTACAAACCATATAGTCAGATCATCCTTTATGCACAATTATTAATTAAACGAAATAGATTAAGAATAAGATTCATACCCTTGAAGATTCTTGCTTCCTCAGGTACGAGTTCAACTCCAAATCTTTTCTTGCTCTCCTTGAATTTACCGGGTTAGATTCCTTCATTTGATCAACGTCAGTCACCCAAGTGTTTGGCTTCTAGAGGTGATCCACCAAAGAATCATGTTTACTCAAGAAGAAGGGTGTTTGACTAAACCCTAGTTTCATTCTCTCTAGAAAAGGAGTGCTCTTCCAACTCTTGGAATTAAGTGTCTAACTTGTGTAACCTTGCTCCATAATAAGACTTTCTTATTTATAGATGTAGGCAACCATCCTATACAATTTAGGATTAGAGTTTCATATTAATTAATTAAACCCTTTTAATTAATTAGGTTTCCCAATTTTATTAGGAATAATTAATTAAACTCTTTTAATTAACTAGCCTCCTTATCTTATTAGGAATATATATGAGAGAGAGATAGAGTATCTTATTAATTAATTTCGAAAATCCTTTAGAAATTAAATAATAATAATAATAATAATAATAATAATAATAATAGTAATAATAATAATAACAATAATAATAATAATAATAATAATAATAATAATAATAATAATAAGACTCTTCTTATTAATTTATATTTATTATTTCTAAAATATCGAATAATAAATATTAAGCTATTTAATTTATTCTATCACCATTGATTAAAGTAAATACTCTTAACTTATTATTACGATTATATCAGTTACTTCTTAAATAAATATTCTTTCTTTCATGGTGTGACCCTTTAGGTTCTCTATATTAAACCGGTTGTGAATAAATGAATTAGAACAATTCTAATCTTATTTAAATAAATAAATTAAAATATTTAATTTATTTAAATAAATAATATTTATTCTACAATAAGGGTAAGCCCTTTATCGATCAACGACTTTCCAGATAATATAGATTTCAACATTAATCATAAAAGAACCTTTGAGTTAATAGTTACCGTTCAATTCAATCCTTCCACCATACGATGTCCCAATTAAATATAAGACATGAAATTATTATCAATTCTTATTTTATTTAATTATATATATTTCGATCCTAAATGCACAAAACCAAATAATGCAAATTAGAAACTCCTTTCTAATTTGATTTCACCTTGGCCAAGGATTCTTGGGTTGTCATTTATCGAATCACATAAAACATTCTCTCCTTTTACTAGAAGCGGTAGATTCTTTATTGATTATTCATTATCTCCATATATAACTTATTATACCCAAGCATACCCTTTGATATATCTTAAAGGTCTTTAGGGGCATGTCAAAGTATAACCTATCATACACAAGATATTATGGTGATCTCAAGTCTAAGGATCACTTGTACTACTATCACTTGAGGAATTTCTATTGATAGGCAAGTAAAACTCCATTAGGTATTCCTCAGTGAGCCACGTTCAGTGAACTTATTCTTCAATAAGCACCTACATACTTGCTTTAGTGTCTCCACATAAATGATCATGAGATCGATCATCCTCATCCAATGAGTGAGCAACGTATGTACCAATCTATCCGGATTCACTAATCCCCTTTTTAGTAATCCAACGATTGGGAACTATTTTAGTTTTAAGCTATCTAAGAATTTAGATCTCATTAACATGATCATCATCATGATTCTAAAAGTATTTCTTAAAACTATGGGTTTATCACAATTTATTATAACAGCATCGTGTAGATAATGAAATGCTTTTAATTAAATAACTCTTATATTAATAAATGAATAAGATTGTTATAAAGTATATGCTTTATCATCAAACATGATTGGCTTGTGTGCATACTACTTTCAGGATTCGGCTGTGGAATAATAAATCTTAATCATATCTGATCTGATTCATCTCCAGTCCACACTTTGTATCACATTATCATTTTGTAATCGAGCACCGGCATAGGCTGCTGAAGCAGCTCATCATTCTTCAATTTAACCCCAGCTTTAGCACAGAGGGCACAAATGAGAGACGAGTGAGGCAGGCCCCCAGTGGTACCCCCCCTCTCACGGCACACAAAATGGACTATTGAATGATTAGACCGACATCCATTACCTTATCATTTACCAAACAGTATAACAGTACGACTCTCTCTTTGGTGATGTCTGTGACGCCCCCAAATTCCAGGACCGCCACTTGGTCTCTGGTTCATCACGTGCTCATGGTAATACATCACAATAATAATAACTAAAAATCACACAATCACAGCGAAAAATCTAATCTAGAATAATTTACAATGATTTATTATAATTATTCCCCCAAGTCCCGCAACCTACAGTACTTAATAGATTACATAATAATATCAATTAACGACTTATTACATAATCTAATTTAAGCTTAAACATAATCAAATCCAGTCTTATTACATCATCTTAATACAACATTAAAATATTTAAAACATAAAAGAGACAAGCTAGATGGTAGCCTTGCCCTTGCCCTTATCAACGCCCGAAGGTTCGCTATGCTCTGCCTTAACTGAAATATTTTAGGGAAAGCAAGAATGAGCACAAATTACCCAGCAAGTAATATACAATAAGGGTAAGTGATATAATTCTCAATTCTCGAAAGGGTATAACAAGGTTTGATAGTTCAAGGATAACAAGAATATCAACAACTTTCAATAACAGTCGCTAAGGACAAAATAATATCAATGTGATTCAATAATAAATCAATTCAAGATTTCAAGATAACTGAATACTGAGCAGTCACTAAGGACTATGAACTTCTACTAGAATTGACAGTAATAAACTAAAAATCCAACAAAAACAGGTACAACAGGTGATCAGCCTAAAGTACCATCGTTATGCATAACAATCAATCATACTCAAGTGTGCATGTCGATTCTCCGACAATTATATATTCCTTTCAAAGAAGGTTGTTCTTCTCAGTCAAATACAAGATCCTGCACCAATCAATTAGTTTGGGTCACTTTTCAATAGTATAAGTCTAGCCGAATCAAATGGCATAGACACTTTCACAATATTTAAGAACAATACTAAGTTCAACATGAATAATAACTTTAATGAAATAAGAGTTCAAGTATGCTAATTCAATTCAAACGATTAAGTAGGAAACTAGTTCGCAATATACAATGATAGAATACTTGTATCCAAAGAGATAAGGTTTAGATACTCACTTACGATATCCGTTGAATAAAGTAATGCAAGGGTTTAGGATACTTGCCTTATGCGTAGTTTACTCACGTAAAGCTAGCCAACACTTTTGAATCCTATTTATAATGTATTACATGTATAGGATTTTCATTAGTTAACACATCCGTTACACAAACTTATTACTCCATATACATATATGTTACTATCTTAGTCACATGTCATACTTCTACTCATATGGTATGAAATCAGATTATAAGTTATCACGAATTAAGTACATAGTTATAACATAACTGATACTATAGCAACTCATCATGCTCAAGTGGTTATGATCCTTTGACCCATTATATAAGTGAAACATTAGCTTATTACTTAATCATCACATATATACACATATCAGTAGGGTGTAAACCATTTCTAGCAATGTAGGCATCATATAAGCTATCTGTCCAAAATCAGATTGTCAAACTGCATGGCTTCTGATTCAAGGCCGGCGCAGCTGCGCCATGGCTAAGCCTAGGGCCTGCACAGCTGCGCAGCCCTCTGGCCAAGCCAAGGCTGAGATGTGCCTTGTAGTTTCTGTCCGGTCATGCAGGCTAACATTTACACCAGGTATATTAACATGTTAAGGGTCCGCTCGTGTTTTCCCCAGGCAATCTAGGTTTCACTTTCCATGACATGGTTCTAGACTTACATTTTAAACAATTTAAGTCCTTCCAACATCATGAAATCATGTAAGCTATCATGCTTGTTAATTTTAAACATACGAGGTGATCATATAACTTAATTTAGGCATGCTTGCAAGTAGTTATATACATGTTACAACTTAGTTCACACTTCACTTGTGCCTAACTTGCTTTCATGGCTTTTATCATGGTAGATATGTATGTTTGATACGTTAGTGAATTTAAAGGGTATTATCCAATCATGTCCAAAGTTATCAGAATTTAAAACTCCATGAATCATGATCAAAACTTATACTTTCATTAGTAAAGTTTACTAATAAGGCATAGCGTGTCCATGTTACATTATTAAACACGTATACACAAGTTATCATGTCCTTCATGCATTTCTAAATGATAATAACATGTTCAACGTCCGAATATAATTATAGCACATCTAAGTCCCTTTTTCATAATCCCCAAGTTCCTTTTTAAGATTCTAAGTTCACTTAGCTAGGTTCACATTTCGTTACGGAGCTTATATACACGAGTTAACATGCATCTCATGTGTTTCTAGGTCATACTAATGTGCCCCAAAAGTCAGAACATTAATATCATACACACATGTCAAAGTCTTTTATTAAAGTTCTAAGTTTGTTTTGGAGAACTATACTTTTCATCAACCATGAACACAAGTGTAATAGAACATGCTCATTTTAGGTCTACGTATCTATACATGTAAGTTACTCATGCTAGCATGCTTCATCTAAGTCAATGCAAGAAACTATCACGTAGCAGAAAGCAAGCAGAAAATTAAAAACTGCAGACAGTGTCCTGTGCAGCTGCGCAGCATACCAAGGCCAAACCGGCGCAGCTCGCCACCACTGGTTCTGGCCGGACTGCAGTCTGCTTCGGCAGTTAACAGCCCAATTCACAAAATTACTTCACCGATTTGATTTTTAAACATGCTACATTATATACTAACATGTTACTAAGTCTATATAACAACTAATAACCATTCTATAATTCAATTAACATGCTTTGCAACCAAAATCAGGAAATGGAATTTTGACAGAAAATGAAATTTGACAAGGAATCAGAATGAAGAACAAGAAGAGGAATTATACCTCTGTTAAATTGTGAACTGAACTTGCTGCTATATTATCAATGTATTCTCTCAACTCAACACTTACGCAATTTATCAGCAAATCAAATTGAAGGAGATGGGTTGTATTTATAGAGAAACCAAAATACAGACAATGCGTATATACATCAAATTAAACCAACGAGATTTTGTATTGTATAGAGGTTAGTGGAGAGTTGGTAATTAGTTGGTGAAACTCATTATCAATACCACTCCCTTGTTCATCATGATAGCTAGAATGTTGATTTTGAGAGAAGAGGCAGTAGACTAGCTTGGAGTTTTCCACGTGAATGGTGTATTGGCTACGGCTCCCCTCATTAGGCATTTGGTAGTACTCGTTGATATCCTCGCTAGCGAACTCAACTGTTTTCCCCCACACTTTTATGCCAAAATGGTAATGTTCCTTAACATTTGTATAAAACTCCTTGACCACCGTAATAATAGCTGGGTCAGGTTGAGCAGTAAAGTCAAACTAGTCACGTTCAACAATCGTGACAGCTATCTCTCCATCTTTTATCTGATCTGGCCTTAAGCCTCTCTCCGAAATTAAAGATCACTGTGCCAATCTATTGTACATTTCCTATGCTTCGGCGCTCACGAATCTCTTTTTGTCAAATTTGGTGGTTGGGGCAGAGGAAGAACCAGATCCATCTCCACGTTGTCTTTTCAAAGCCATAGACTCAACCCGACCACAGCGCTGGGGCGCTATAATTATAATTGATACAAGCACCAAGGCACAGTAATTCCTTCTTGGTGGAGCGTCGGGGCGCTGTACTCTAGTTGAAACTGTCTTCCAGCGCCGAGGTGCTGTGAATGAACGTTAAAGGAGTGTAGGGGCACTATGGGTGCTTGGGTTCACTGCTGACCAGCGCTGGCGCATAAGTTTTCTTCTTTTGCTTAGCGTCGGGGCACTTTGACCTGGACTGAACTTCCACTTTTGATGCATAAGTTGTTCACTTCTTCCCTTATTGCAGACTCTACTACCGTGTAATTGAATTATTCACAATTATGAAATCAAAAAGTCCTAATAAAAATAATACTGCTATTCTACTACTATGGAAATTAAATAAATGGAATGAATGACATATTAAGGTTGACTCCCCACATCGCTTGGTTTATAGTCGTCAGCCCGACTGTCCTGCTTTGTTCATGTCTCAGAAGTATCAATGAGATGGATTGATGAAAGTGTCTATCAATGTCTCCACCCCAGTAATGTTTCAACTGTTGACCATTAACTTTGAACGTTCGCTTCGAGTTTGGCTCCTCCACCTCAACGTCTCTGTGTGGGGCAACAAATGTAACCACAAATGGTCCAGACCACCGAGATTTTAGTTTTCTGAGAAATAACCTCAACCTTGAGTCAAAAAACAATATCGCTTATCCTGGTTCAAATTTCTGATCAAGGATCCGTTTGTCATACCAATTCTTGACTTTTTCTTTATACAACGTAGCATTCTCATAAGCTTGGTACTGAAATTCGTCTAGTTCATTTAATTAAAGGAATCTTTTCTCACCTGACGCTTATAAGTAAAAGTTCAACTTTCAAATGGCCCAATACACATTATGTTCAAGCTCTATCGGTAAATGACACGCCTTTCCGTAAACCATTCGGTACATTGACATTCCGATAAGATTCATGTAGGTTGTTCGATACGCCCATAAGGTATCGTCTAATCGCATTGCCCAATCCTTACGAGATGGATTCATAACTTTTTCCAGAATTCTTTTCACCTCTTGATTTGAAACTTCTACTTGACCACTTTTTTGAGGATGTAGTAATCTTGTGTTTTACCCCATATTTGGCTAGCAATTTGGTGAAGTGCTTATTGCAAAAATGAGTGCCCTCGTCACTGATTATGGCCCTTGGTGTTCTGAATCGTGTGAAGATGTTTTTTCGTAAGAATCGCAGTACTACATTAGCATCGTTTGTGGATAATACAACTGCTTCTACCTATTTTGAGACATAATCCACGACCAAAAGTATTTACTAATTGTTGAACGACGACGGGAATGGCCCCATAAAATTAATACCCCATATAACAAATAGTTTGACTTCAATGATTGTATTGAGAGGAATTTCATGGCGTTTTGAGATATTACCCACCCTTTGACATCGATCGCACTTTAGAACAAAGAAATAGGCATCTTTGAACAATGTAGGTCAGAAAAATCCTTATTGTAACACCTTTGCTACTGTTCTATCCCCTGCGTAGTGTCCTCCATAGTACGACGAGTGGCAATGACTCAATATTCTTTCCATCTCTTCATATGGCACACATCGTCGAATCATTTGATCCGCACAAGTTTTGAACAGAAAAGGTTCATCCCAAAAATATTGTTTGACATCGTGGATGAACTTTTTTCGTTGTTAAGAATTCAAATCAGGTGGAAACACATTACTCACTAGATAGTTCACATAATCCGCATACTAAGGTACTTCCGCTATGATTCTGAAAAGTTGCTCATCCGAAAAAGACTCATTGATCACTACTTCATCCCTTTTCTGAGTTTCTGAATTTTCCAATCTGGAAAGATGATCCGCCACTTGATTTTCGGTGCCCTTTCTGTCTCGGATCTCCAAATCAAATTCTTGCAGTAGAAGGACCCATCGAATCAACCTTGGCTTTACATCCTTCTTTGCAATCAAATACTTTATGGTGGAATGATCAGTGTAGACAATTACCTTAGTCCCAATCAGATATGCTCAGAATTTTTCAAAGGCATACACTATCGCAAGTAACTCCTTTTTAGTGGTGGTGTAATTTAACTGAGCATCAGCTAGAGTCTTACTTGCATAGTAGATGGTATGAAAAATCTTATCTCTATGTTGACCCAATACGACACTTACTGCGTAATCACTCGCATCACACATCAACTTGAACGGTAATGTCCAGTCGTGAGCAACTATGACTGGAGCAGTGACCAACTTCATTTTTTGCAATTCGAAAGCCTTAATGCACAACTGATCCATCTTAAACGACACATCTTTTTTAAGGAGAGAAAAAAAGGGTTTTTAGATTTTAGAAAAATCTTTGATGAATCGTCGGTAGAAACCCGCATGTCCCAGAAAACTCCTAATTTCTTTCACAGATGTCGGCGATTGTAGCTTCTTAATAGTGTCAATTTTTTCCTTGTCTACTTCAAAGCCCGATGTAGAAATGTTGTGACCTAACATTATTCCTTCTTGTACCATAAAGTGGCACTTCTCCTAATTGAGCACCAAATTTGTTTCCACACATCATTTTAACACCTAAACAAAATTTTTGAGACATATATCAAAACTATCTCCAAACGCAGAAAAAACATCCATGAAGACCTCCAAATTCTGCTCTACTATATCCGAGAAAATAGTCATTATACATCGCTAAAAAGTTATCAACACATTGCAAAGACCAAAAGACATACACTGGAATGCAAAAGTTTCGTAGGGACATTTAAATGTGGTTTTCACTTGGTCCTCCGGAGCTATTGTAATCTGATTGTATCCCGAATAACCATCAAGGAGGTAGTAGAATTGGTGTCCAGCTAACCTATCCAATATTTGATCAATAAACGGCAAAGGAAAGTGATCCTTACGCGTAGCCTTATTCAACTTGCTGTAATCCATGCATACTCTCCAACCTATAACTGTCTCGTAGGGATGAGTTCATTATTCTTGTTTTCAACAATAGTCATTCCTCCATTTTTCGGCACACACTGTACAGGACTTACCCAAGTATTGTCTGAAATCGGATAGATGATACCGGCATCTAACCACTTGATGATCTCTTTCTTTACCACCTCCTTCATAATTGTGACGCCCCCAAATTCGGGTATCTTCAAACCCTAGACATAATGCTACACAGTGCTACTATCTACTCATACATTCAATTGAAGACTTCAATAACATGCATAAGTTTACCAAATATTCTATTATAATAAATCCCTTCCCAAGTTCTTTATAACACTGACATTCATTCTGTGTTATAATATCATTAATTACAAAAATAATACTATACTATTACAAGGATAACTAGTCATCCATCTTGGACTTGCCCTTGTCCTTACCAGATCCTTCGGTCCCTTGGCTCTTAGCTGAAATCATATAATTTTAAGCAAGAATGAGCATAACTAGCTCAGCAAGTTTAACATTTTATTCTGCAACCACAAAATCAAGAATTATATGACTTCATCTTTCATAACTATGCAATAGTTATGAAGTAGTAGGAATAATCAAAATAGCATTTTGAATTCCTTTAAAATCATTCTCAAGGACTTAGTCACTTAAGAATCTGAGCTGGTCAAAGACCATGAACATTCTCTTTATTTTCATTCATAAAAGAACAACCCAATACTAAGACCGTATGTCCGATATATCTTACGAGCACGTCTAGGTGATCAGCCTGTAGTACTTTATATTGATCAACACTCTTTCCTTAAACGTATTTACGTTTAAGCTTTTTGGAAACCTCGGGTGCCTATCGATTTAACGACGTTAAATTCTTTGTGTATTCATACTCAGGCTTACCTTTGAATCCGTACCAAAGCAATTGGCATAGGATAGTAACATCAAGAATATTTTGGAAAAATTTGTGGAAAACCAACCAAAATACTTTAAGTCTTAGTCTAGCCGAATCAAATGGAATCGACTATTGAATAACAGTTTATGCATAGGAAACCATGCATATCGACAACTTGTCTAACATAACGTGTAGACAAGAGTTTCAAAAACTTGCCTTTGCATCTTTAATCCGTTAAGTCTACTTTACTCTGTCTTTACAACTTCTACAAGTCATAAACACATAACATACCAATGAGATTTCCACAATTGATAAACATTGTATAGCCTAACTTCTTCTTCTTGTATAACTTACCTAAATTGTTAAACTAATAACATTTATTTAAGTTATTTAACATTTGTTACGGCTAATTAACATTTATATAGCATAAACCGACTCTCGTCAATCATTTTTAGGCACAACGACAAACGAAACACTAATCAGTTCGATAAGTCGAACACATTTCCATTGGATTACCGTTATCGAACTCCGTATAGAAATTACATAAGTTTTAACTTCATTTCATATCATTCTTGTACTACGCACCTCTATTAAATATCATATAACCTTAAGGCGCGCTTTAAACTCGACTACGATTCATGGTTTATATTTTTGGATTTCGAGTTTTAAATTTAAATACATTGATTCAACATTTAATTCTTAAAACCATCCTTAAACATATTATTTAAGGGTTCTCACTTCATGAATATTAATCATATACTTTCCCCATAATTACCATATAACAAGTTGGGTTAACAAACCTTCACGTCATAAAATTTTTTGTTAAGGGCACTGCAGCGCCAACCTTAGCTTTAAAGACAGGGCTGCGGCGCTATCTCGCAATGTCTCAGCCCTGCACCAGCACTGCGGCACTGGAAACCAAAGCCTGGGCGGCGCTGCGGCACCGACCCCCATCCTTAGATTTTTTTTTCAACTATTGAGATTTCCGAGCACGTAACACGATCGTTATAACTCGGAATTGGCTCATTCCAAAGCCATTAGTTCACATATCTTATATTCTACGATTACATCCAGTCAAAATTTATTTCTGAATCCGTTGGCAAGAAATTTGCCATTTAGTCCATTTTTATACGTTCATTGAATGCTCGTGAACGTTCGACGCTCAATTCTTCGTTTTAAGTATGAATTCGTTCGTTCTTGCTCCCTCAAGTCTTATTTACCTAATTATACGTTACGCCATTGAAAACCAACGTTTCCGAGTTAAACGATGACTTTTGACTTCTATTCCAGGAATTTTATAATTTCGACGTTTAACGTCTAATTCTCGTAACTTCCGCCATAACTTCGTTATTCAAGATTTTTACTCCGAACCAAAAGGAGTTAATCCATTGGTTACTCATTAGTGATTCTAACCAATATAAACTTCTATGTTTTAATGGTTTCACTTACTTATCATTCAATCTCTCAAGATTTTGATAGTTTCTTCATTAAGTCCTTAATCAATTATTATGATTTCACCTATTCATAGCTTATTAGTGTTTTACGTCCACTACAAAGTCTGTGACGCACCCAAATCCGGGTTCCCTAACCTCAGGTTTGGTGCACACGATCCATCATACATATCACATCTAACTACCCATTTATTAATGAAATACATCATTCATATCATTACTTAATACAACTTATAAAAATATCCCAGGTTAACTAACCTTGACATAACTTACATACCCTTATCTATTCAAAAGGTTTACATAATTAATTTACATAATGTAACATAACAATTAAAAGTCAATAATAACTACTCCTGAGCTTTGCCTTTGCCTTTGTCCTTATTAGAACTTTCTTCTACCTCGGCTTTAGCTGAAATATTTTATTTAAGCAAGGGTGAGCAAAGAGTTTTCTCAGCAAGTTAAAGCGTACAATAAAGGATATATATGTCAAGAATAGAAGAGTCTAGCTTCTATAGAACTTCAACAATAATCAAAGGATTTCGAAGTAGCTGAATAATAATTCATTTTCAATAACAAGACTTTCTTAGATTTCATGTTGAATAACTTATCAAGGATGAAAGAGTAATTTTTTTTTCAAAGATTCAATCATATTCAAGTGAATAAGAAGAATTAACAATACTGCAACAATATTTAATAAAGTGGGATACTCCCATATTTCATGCCGAGTGATCACATATGGATCATGAACTAATAGAGGCATTACTAGTACTGGTAGACTACCTCAAGAATATAAGTTAGTCATAAAAACTAAACTATACCCTTCTGCAAGTACCTGAAGTGGCCAACTTCATTGTACCTTATATTATGCATAATACTCAAAAATAGCGCATGGGTTGTTTTACCACAATAAAGTTTGTTCATCTCAGTCTTACATCATGAGTCCGTACCACAACAATATGGTTTAGATTGCTTTCAAAGAAATACTATGATTTCAACATATAATATCAATATTGATCTAGCCGACTTTAATGACATAGATCTTCAAATAATAAATCAGTTCATAATAAATAGAACGTTTTATACTTTAACAAATATTAGTCTCGCCAAAACAACTAGCTGAGACATGGCTCATAAACAGTTTTAATAATAGAACAAGAATCAATTGCACTATGTGTGAATAACAATAATCATTATAGATGTGAATAACTATCAATAATTATTCATTAATCACGCTTTGAAATTAATAACTCAAGTTGAGGTAGGAAACTTACAATAAATGCGAATATTCAATAATAATCTTAGATGTGAAATAATCAAAATTAATTATCCACTACCATGCTTGAAAAATAATAACTCGAGTTTGAGTTAGGGAACTTGCCAGATTCGTTGACTACTGCTACGCAATTTTAGTTAACTTCTTTTGTAAAACCTATCATTAATAAGATCGATCTCTCAATTAGCATCACATATCTTACCTATAGTAATTTAAAGTGATACCATCATTACATACACTCCCTCTTTCTCTTCTCCTTGTGTAGCCGCCCTTCTCTCCCATTATTTGACCAATTTGCTTTCTTTTATTAGATAAATTTACTTAGTCAAATGACTATAAAGTCCCCCATAGGTTGGGCTAAAGTTTGGGCCAATTCTTTAATGTTTTGGACTTCCTAAGCAATTATTTAGGCCATGTAAATTAGGTTAGGTCCAATGCTTTTAATTTTATCTTTTCCTAATCATTTAGTTAGGGTTTTCATTACACACATTTGTAAATAAATTCCTTACTCATATACATTTATTTTCATAACCCAATTAGACTTGCTTTACTTAGGTTATAAAATTAATTAATTGAGATGTATAAAATAAATTTTTTAGGGTTAGTATATATTTTTAAATACTAACATTCTCCCATATTATAATCCCTTAGGTTATTTATTTACCATACCCAATATATATATTAGGTTACATAACTTTATTCTTAATTCTCTTTATATACAAAATAAATGTATACACATTATATAATGCATATTTATTCAATCACGTACATAATCCACATAAGTCAAAATATATTCCACTAGTGTATTAACTTAATAGCCCTAATTGGCTTAATAAATTATAACCACTCACATAATCACTATATATAATTCATATCAATAATTAATTACTTAAAGATTATAAATTTTTTTAATTTACCATTCAAGGTTAACATTCAAGCTATGTTAATTTTTAACATAACTTATCTTACTCTTCCTTAATCAAAATGATTAAGTATTCATCTTAGTTAATAAATAAATTAACTATCTAGCTTAATTCACATATTCACTTATATGGTTCAAGTACTTTCTAAAAAAAATTATTTGTAAAAATTATTCATTTAATCATATAAAATTCTCGGTCCTTGTGACATCCCGGATTTCAATGAGAATTTAATAAATAAAATTATTATTATCTGATGTTTTGAGTTTGAGATGTGTATACGTGTCATATATTGTGAAATATGTGAATTGATGTGAAGAGAATTTTAAATATTAATTTTAATATTTATTGATTTAAAATAAATATTTTAATTGAATTATTTATTGAGTAAAAGAAATAATTATGTGATTAACATGGTGTAATGTAATTAAGTGTATTATATTAATTAAATAATTATTTAATATTTAATTTAATTAATATGTAATGATTTTATGTTATAGTTCTAATTTAATTGAGATAATTAAATTAGATGTAGTGATGTGGTAATTATTACATGAAGTTATAATTAGCGAGTAATTATAATGTGACAATTTTATGTGATTAATTGATGTTAAACTTTTAATTAATTAAATTAATGTTAAGATTTAATTAATTAAAGGATAACATTAAATAGATATGTTAAAGGATTTACTAAAAGAATAAAAAGAGTTTTTAAAACGTTTTCCCAAACAAGGCCCTTGCATTGTTTTAAATCCGTTTTGCCAAACAGGGCCTTAACTACTAAAAATCTATTTTTAAAATAACTTGTTTTGCCAAACAAGCCTTAGGGCTTTTTAAATTCCAAACTTTGTAACTCATGTATTAAGTATAATTAATATATTTATTATATGGGTTAATTAATTAGCAGTTATATTATATTCGTATACATATTATTAGTTATATGAGTTTACGCTAAGTTATTCTAAGCCAAAACTAAAAGAAGAAAAGAGAAAGGGAGAAACAGAGAAGAGAGTTCAGAGACAGTTGAGAAGAGAAGAAATTCTCTAAGGAGTTGAGAAGATTTTTGAGAATCAAGGAGGAAAAAGAAGATTGTTAATCAAAGTAGTTAATCATCTTCCATTCTAAGAATTGAAGGTAATAATCTAGCCCTAGAAACTCTAGTTTATTATTTCTTGAGTTTTCGTAAAAATGGATTTTTATGATTTATTTGTTAAGGAATCTATAATATAGGTTCGTGAGTATGAATAATTTGGTCTATGTGGTTATAAGTGAGTTTTCAGTAATCAAATCCATGAAAACAAGTTTTACATGAATAATTGTGTTCTTATGAGTTTTTATTATATTGGTTGATTTTAGAATAAAAATTGATGGTGTAGTATGTATTAATATGCAAAATTGAAAGATGTTCATGATACTATGTTCAATAACAAAAATAATACATGTATTATGAATGGAATCTGTGACAACCCAAAAATTTACAAGATCTTAAATGATTAAAATAAAGGTTAAAGGATAAAACCTAGATGTGAATTTGAGGAATAATTTAAAAATTTTAAGGAAGAACCTAAATGGTTTATTATTTGATTGAGAATAGAGGAATTATGGGTTACAAATTTCTAAACCCTAGAGATGAATCTATATGTGTTTGATAGAATATTAAGAACAAGGTACTACGATACCTATAAAGTTCGGTGACTTAATATATAAATTAGGTATGTGAATTATGTGTATGATTCTGTGAGTGTGAGTGTTTATAACTTATTAAGTCAATTAGGACTATTAAGTTAATACACTTAGTGGAGTGTGTTATAACTTATGTGAATTATGTGTATGATTAAATGAATATACATTATATATAATGTGTATACATTTATTTTGTATATATAGATACTTAAGAATGTGTATATATCAAAAATGTTAAGCATTATTTCTAGTGAGAATAGATTTAATGGACTAAGATGATTTTGTGGCCCAAGGAATTAACTAATGGCCCATATGAAGCCCACTTAAGGAAGGTTAAGATAGTCATTATATAAATCAAATGGATGGGCAAAGCAAGGCCATGTGGCCGATTTTGGGAGAAGGAAGAGAGGGGGAGAAATGTAATGATGGCTTTTACCAACTCCTACAACTCCCTCATATGTGTCATCTTTTTATTCAACCAACACATTAAGCCAAGAGTGCAAACAACATGTTAACCAAGCTTGTAGGTAATCACTTAATAAATGAGAGAGAGAAAGGGAATGATTGGGGTGAATGAATCTAAGCATACATATCATACGTATATCTATTTTGCAAACAAACAAAAATCCATCTCATTTTTCTCTCACCTCTTGTTAGCTTCCAAAGGGAAAAAGAAAAAGAAAAACTAAGAGAGAGAGAGGGAAAGGGTGAGTTTGGAAGCCATGAGGAAGAGAGAGAGAGAGAGCTTTTGAAAAATTTCCTAGTCCCATAATCAAATTAGGGAGAAGAAGAGGGAAGCTCAAGCAAAGGTATAACTTTAAACTAGTTCATGTAATTTGTGTTGGATTGTTCTAGATCAAAACTTGGATCTATGGTTGAAAACTCCAAAACCTTAGATTTACATGTTAATAAGTATACTATGTTTAGATCTATCATCTTTAAGTGTCAAAAATTGGATCAAAAGCAAGAAGAATGAAACTATGTTTCAAAAGGTTGAAAATCTTAATTTTCTTAGCATAGATTATGTTTTGCTTGGATTTGGTATAAGTTTGATGCAATAGATCATGGATCATGGTAGATCCATGATCTTAAGGTGTATTAGTACGTATTATAATAATTCTTGATGTTTAATGTTTGTTTAATCAAGAGATCTAGGAAGTTTTCTTACAAAACACAAATATTTGAAAATCAAATTTTTGAGAAAACGCAACGTGAAATTCAAACAACCATATCTCCTAGTGTATTTTGAATTTTTGAGTGTGATTAATTTTTAGAGTTAGATCTAGAAGTCTTCTAACAGATCCAAGTTGAATCACTAAAAAATTCCATGTAGATTTCTGTGTGGACTGTTTTTAGCAAAGGACGCCAAAACTAAAAATGACAAAAAGTAGGCTGTCCAGAAATTTAAGGGGCTGTTTCATCCACTTAACTTATGAAATAAAATCAGGCCTTTTGGGACATGAAAATATATGGGATAAAGTAGCTTGTGTCCAAAAATGAGCTCATTCCGACTTAAATTGAGCAAGTTATGACCATTTTAATATTTGCATTTTTTTAAAACAAAAATTGCTATAACCAGAGTTGTATAACTCCGATGGCCACGAAATTTAAACTGGAGGCTCACGATAACATGTGTAAGATCCCGCCAAGAGTTGGGAATTTTTGGAGTTAAGCGTGTTGTAGCAAATTTCTTAAGGAATTAACTAGAAATGGATTTTTGAAAAATACTAAAGAAAATTGAAAAATTATTTTTGTATATGAAATACATGTATTTATGTGTGGACAAAAGATAAAAAAATAAAAAAATGATTAGATTAAAAAAGGGGAATCCAGTTTGCTAGATTAGAATCTAGTTTGCTGGATTGCAATCTAGTTTGCTGGATTGGCCATCAAGTTGCTGGAATGATCTGTTTGGATAATCCAGGTTGCTGGATTGAAGAATTAGTGAATCCAGGTTGCTGGATTATAGGTAAGTTGAATCCAGGCTTGCTGAATTAGATGTTAGTTGAATCTACGCTTGCCGGATTGGACGACAGCTGAATCCAGGCTTGCTGGATTGGAGGTCAGTTGAATCCAGTCTGCTGGATTGGAAAATAATATACTAAATTAAAATTTAGTCTGAATCCAGGTTGCTAGATTAGGTATTCGGCTTACTTAATTATAAAGGACTTATAAAATGAAAGACTAAATGTTAATTCACAAGTTATATGATACAGTAGTGTTAAGTCTAAGATAGTACAATCGTACTCTTTAATTGTTGATGTATAGTAGTTGGGCTAAACGACTCCTTCATATGGGGAAGGGATCTACGAATTAGTAACCGATCTAACTCACTGTGAAAATAGTGTAGACTAGATGAAAACTAATTTGTTAGTTGTTTATGGAAAACCACTCAGTATACTATATTGAATATTATTAATGACTCGATGTATGCTAGGTTTAGACTTGTAAATAAATATGGTATTAAGGTTATCTAATATTTGACTATGTGGTTAAGTGGTATATAATTTACTTTTAAAGTAATAGACTGATGAGATAAAGTATGTTATGCTAATTGAAAGATCAATCTTATAACTGATAGGTCTTTACAATAAAGCGATTAACTTAAATTGCGTAGCAGTAATCGACGGTACAGGCAAGTTCCTATACTCTTTTATTGAGCAAGTTTCCTAACTCGAACTCGAGTTGTTATTATAAAATATATTCATGATTAATCATTGTTGATTATATCATATCTATGATTTATTGATTTGCACGTTGTGCATATTGTGTATGTTCATCAGGTATGAAAGGCTGATCACCTTCATTACCATATTGTTCAGTTGAATTTATTCATGTTCATTGTTGGCTATTCAGCATTATTGATTCACGTTCTTTCATAATTCTTATATTATTGAAAGTTTGACAGCTTATTATTATTCTTTTCAATCATGATATATCTTCATTTGAACTTAAACTTGCTAGGCAAACTTGTTGCTCACCCTTGCTATATCATGATAAACATTTCAGATTAAAGAAGAAACTTCATACACAGGCAAATGCAAAGACAAGTTTCAGGATTAGATTATTGTATGGTTAAAATGGTAATAGTATTGGATACAAATGACATTGTATATCGTGTAGGATATTGAATGCAGGTATTAAGTTAAGGTTACAGACCTTGGGAATTATGTTGTAAAAGTTATTGTATAAATAATTTATGTTTATATTTTCGGCAATAGTTATAGAAATGATGTATCGTAACGTACCAGGTCCGAGGTTCTGGGGACCTGGATTTGGGGGCATCACAGAATCGGTTGAGAATTTAAATTTTGGTGAATTGTTTTGTTAAAAGTATAAGTTTTATGAAAATAGCAATTTACAATGAACTAACTTGAAAAATAGTTTCTTAAATATCAAAATTAGTGCTTGGGTGTGATATGTTATGTAAATTGATCATAGATTATAATAATATATATCAAGAAACGAACAAAACATGATTTGAATTATGTGATTTTGGTCAAAAACGAACTCACAGTGTTAATTTTCGTTAAGAACGCTTAAAATGGTGTTTTATTTATAATCATAAAATTAGGTGTTTTGATTATGTGTTGTGGTGTTATTGTATGTTAAAATCATGTTAGAAGTGTAAGATTTTGTTTGTATAAAGTTTTATGTACATTGTGTTAGTTAAAATCGGACTTTGGTGCGAAGAAATATGCCAAATTGGCTTATTTCTCTACAAGTTCGCGAGCCGGGGAACCCAACAGCAGGGGGCCCCGCCCCAGCAGGGCTTTTGGCCTAGGAACTGTAATACCTGAGAATTTTTGAATATTATTAAATGAATATATTAATGAAAATAAATATTTATTTGAATATAAATATATATGTGTTGCGAGATGAGCTCATTCAAATGAATTCAAATTGAATATATAATAATTTAGGAAGAATGGGGAGTTCTGTTAAACATGTTGAAATGCCTTGTGTGGTACGAGAATAGAAACAATAATGAGCTTAATCAAGCTTAAGTGATAAGCCTTGTGTGACCTAATTAATTTCCTAATCTAGTTGGGTCATTGAATTAATAATGTATTGGACTCAGGATATATCCAAGCCCAACAACATTAATGTGATATGTTATAAGAATTAAGAGATGTGGCCCAATCAATTTATGTGCTATATTAAATAATAGAGTTCATGTACTTTAGTGTGCTTAGCCCAATTGATTTAATTTGATGTGGCCCAATGTGTAATTTATAATGATAGGAATATATATATATATATATATATATATATATATATATATACATGTAGATATATATGTATGTAGTTGTATAATAGAGGTTGTAAAATGAGGTGTGACATTGGAATGTGAATAATTATTATATAAAACTATATGATAAAAGTAAGCTTAACTTATGTAAATTACTAAGTGGTATGAAAGAGTCTTATGTGACCCCATGATGTGTGTGGGAGTATTTAAATTGGTATTCTCAACCTATGAGACATTTACTAAATAAATAATTAATATTAAATAATTATTTTAATATTTATGTAGAATTGGAATAATGAGTTTTATGGAAAATAATATTGGCACCCAACTAAATTATTCTAGTTTAGGGTAAATATTATTTGAAATAAACCAATGTACATGAATTTTATAATTCTATGTGTGTAATGTATGAGTGAGTGTATATGTATGCTCATTTGGGGACAAATATCAAATAGACCCATGTATGCTAATAGTAATATGAAATGATGAGTATTATAGTAGTGTCCCAAAATGAGTGTCTTTTTCTTTTCTTTTTCACGTTATAGGCCATTGGCCTAGTCCCTCATTACCAAACTCAGAGATAGCAAATCATGAGGAAAGGAGTGGTCTAAATAGTGCTCCTCCACCAAATCCTTGATACCCATTAGCTTCTTCTTCATTTCAATGGTTTAATTCATTGAGCAAAGCCCAAATTTGGTCACAAGCTTCTCTGTAAATGAAGACCTTCTCAGTTACAGACATTTATCTAAGTTCTCTATTAAACTTCAGAGTTGTGTGTGAGTGGAGCATATACTATCTGCAAATTGAAGCTAGAGTAACATTTCAACTTCACAAAAGGTAATATCCATTTATATGTTCTTAAATTCAAGTTTTGCAAAGTTCTTAGAAAAGAACTAAAATACTTGTTTGAGTTGGAAAATTTATGGTTTCATCTGTCAATTGATGCTAAATAATGTTAATATGGTTGAATACGAAATCAACGGAAGTTAAACAAAGTAAATTGGTCAAGTAACGAATCCGTAGCGAAGAGAATCACTAAATGGGTTAAACTTTGAAAAATGGCAAAAATCTTGAATTTGATTGTTTATGTGTTTGGAGTTGTTGGAATCATGCTATGTATGTTGGGTAGTAAGTTTATGGAGATTATATATAGTGGGTAGGCTTAAAATTGCTGTTTGATTGTGATTTGGGAAAGTTTGGTCCGCAGCAGGGGAAGAAATTTCGAACTGAAACAGCTATGCCCGCCCCGACGGGCTTCCTGTAGTGCAATTGCCCGCCCCGGCGGGGGGTGGCCAGAGGACTCAGTAGCCATGTCTAGGCAATGCCGCCCCGGCGGGCTTCCGGTAGTTCATCTGCCAGACCCGGCGGGGGGTGGCCAAGGAACCAAAACTTAGATGTTATTTTTGGACCTTGTAACCTAACCTAATATAACTTAAGGAGCTTACATAATCCTTAAACATGTGTCAATGCGTATTGCAAGATGTTTTAGTAGGATTAGAGTTTGAATCTTTTGAAAGAAAAGTTAAAGGACGAAGACCATGTTTATAAAACCTTACGCCTTTTTGAAATCTAACATTTTTAGCATGTATTCGCAACTTAGTTAATTTTATAAATACATATGAAATGTGAAATCAAGGTACTTTACATGCTTACCTTGTTGGTCATGAGATTTTAGTATTTAAAAACCAATTGAGATGAAAACTCTACGACTTGTATTGAGAACTATTGAACAAACTATGATAACCGACATATTCACACATTTAGTTAGACACATTATAAACTACGCAAGCATGAACTAAAAGAGTTTCTAAGTAGAGAATTATACAACCAAATCTAATACATGCAAGCATGCGTAGAAAGACTGTTTAACATTATTATATGGTTTAATGAGTACTATGGTTAGTCTTTGACATAACAAGCTTTCTTGGCTTTGTAAAATGAAGATCTATGAATAAAACTATCTATTGTTGAAAGTAAATAGAAAAGACCAAACCTAGTTTAAAAGTTCCTCAACATATATGTATGAATACCTTAAGCTATAATACATGCCTCAAGCAATGTTTTAAGTGTTCAAGCATATAGTGACTTTATCGAACTAAGTTTTGCCAAGGTGTTTCTAAGGTTTTCGAAACAATGTGGATTATACATCTATGATTTTAAATGTGTGTCGAATACATGGATAAACATATGTGTAATAAAAGTATGTTGATATATGTTTATAAACTTTTGAATGTTAAGTCCAAAAGGTATTTACAAACTATAAAGCAATGATTAGAAACTATGTTATTTGACTTCATGGGTATTTATAAACTTTTGAATGTTTGTAATTTGTTTTGTGCTATAAGTACGCAAGGTGTGTAATGGAGTATGTAAAGAGTATACAACTAAGTTAGACGTTTATGTATGCGTTTAAACTTACATATCATGTATGAGTATACGTAACTAATGAATATCCTATACGCATAACTATATTACGATAGGGATTCGAAAAGTGTTGATTTATTTAACGTGGATAGACTACGCTTGAGGCAAGTATTCGAACCCTATTCTTTATTGAGCATTACTTAAGCTTGTACAATTATTGGTTGTACAAGAAATTCCTTGAAAGTATGATTCATATCTCATGACTTAATGCTTCGTAAGCTTAGAAATGCAATTGTTTCCAAACCTTGATTTTGAACAATAATTGTTCACGTATATGTTTTAAAAGGAAACTGTCTAAGCCATTGATTCGGTTAGACTATTGATATATGATCGAAAGCTATCCAAACCAAATTAACTTGGTGCGGACTCTTATAACTTAGATGAACAACCCTCTTCGTAGGGGAATTGTATATTTGTCGGGAAACCGACGTGCACACATGAGAATGATTAAATGTTATGCATGACATAGGGTACTTTAGGCTGATCACCTGTTGTACTCGTTTTATAGAATTATAAGTTTATTACTGTAAATTCTAGGAGAAGTTCATAGTCCTGACTGCTCAGTATTCATTACCTTGAAATCTTGAATTGATAATCGTTGAATATTACTGATATTTTCTGTCCGTAGCGACTATTGTTGATAATCACCGATACTTCTTGCTATCTTTGAACTATCATTATTGTTGTACCCTTGAGAAATTTAAAACTACATTGAACGTCCTTATTGCTATATTACTTGCTGGGCAAACTTGTTGCTCATTCTTGCTTTCCCTAAAACATTTCAGTTAAGGCAGAGCAGGGCGGACCTTCAGGCACCGACAAGGGAAAGGGAAAGGGAAAGGCTACAGAGTAGTTTTATTTATGTAGAACTTTATGATTGTAAAAAAAACTTATGCTATTATGTATTAGTTAGGTTTATATATGATTAAGGTATGCTTAAGCTATGTAATCGATGTTTAAGTTACGAGACCTTGGAACGTGAATAAATTATATTAATTAAATGTAATCTATTCGGTAGTAGAGTTGTGTATTATTACGCTGTGCGATGCGACATTTAGTCGTACTATTATTATCATGATGTTAGATTATAGAACGTGACAAACTAAATTTGAGAGACCAGTGGCGGGTCCGAATTTAGGGGCGTCACAGGTTGATATCAGAGCTGTAGTTATAAACCTTAGGAGCGAGTGTCCTTAGATTATAACTTAGGAGAACTTAGAAGTTATAAAGGAGATAAAACTCATGTAGAGTTTTCCTTGAGAGACTTAGTATGTTATGAAATGTGACTTTATTCTATACAATGAACTTATGTTTTCTTTAACATTCTAATGGATTTGCTGTTTGTTTGTCTTGTGTTTATGATTGTTGGATGGCAGACACAGAAGTGCCTAGTAGAGTGGCAGACACAGTGCAAGCTGTTGCACCATCCGAGTTTGACGACGAGGATGAGATCGAGGTGGAGTTTGATCCAGAGGAGGACGATCCTGTTGAGGACGAGCTTACAGAGGGGGAGCCCATGGAGGACTCATACGAGCCTAACCTGGAGGAGCATGTGCTGAGAGAGTATAAGGAGCGTATTCTAGAGTTAGACTATCGAGTACAGGAGCTGGAGGCCGAGGCCCAAGAGAGAGAGTCTGAGTTCCAAAAGCTGAGGGACGAGGACCATCAAAGGAAGTTGGACATGCAGGAGTTAGAGGTGGAGATTGCTTACCGCAGGGAGGCAGTGATCCAGATGGGAACCTTATTCCACAGGTCGGTGGTGAGAAACGTAGATCTGGCAGGGAAGCTAGAAGAAGTAGAGAAGAGAGAATTGAGTGAGAAGACAGAGAAGGAAGCACTCCGTATTCAGCTAGAGTTGGAGGTTATGGATAGGATACACTTCGAGGAGAAGTGGGAAGTAGCTAACGAGAGAGCTGACGACCTAGAAGATGAGGTCAGATGCAAGAAGAGGAAGATGAACAAGATGGGGTATGTGTTCCGTTCAGCTTTTGAGAGGGTGATTGATGGTGTGTACCACTACCCAGCAGAGCAGGGACAGACCCTACATACTATGAGCCGAGAGTTGGTGGCGTATATAGCACAGATCGAGTTGGTGGGATGATGGGATGAGATTTCCTTAGTCAGTCTAGCCGTAGTATTTGTAGTAATTATCTTATGTGATGTATATACTGTGATGTAGTCCCAGTCTTTTGTATAAGATATGGGATAGTGATGTAAACCCCGAGTAAGCTTTTGTTAGAGGGGTAGTATGTTAGTATTCCCCGTCTTTTGTGATATTAGGGGACATGTGATAACATTTATAGCAGCATGCTAGGGAAAATCATGTAATGAAACGAGTTGGCATATGAATATAAATGAAGTTTATTCAGAAACGTGTTATAATTTTATTCTTTTAATATTTAAGTAATATAACTGAGCAATAATAAAATGAAAATTTGTGATGCAGATAATGGCACCAAGACGCAGATTGACTGCACCTGAGGAGTCAGTGAACAATGAGAGGGAACACATAGATCCCATTTAGAAGTTAGTAGACTTGTTAGGAGAAGCTCTAAGGGGAAGGAACAACGAACCCGTTCGTCCCAACCCTCAAGCTATCCCAGTGACAAATTTTAAAGACTTTAGGAGTGTAGGACCCCCAGAGTTCGAGGGTACTACCGACCCGATCATTGCGCAGACTTGGATAAAAGAAATCGAGAAGGCTTTCACATTCGCTCGTGTGGGTGAAGACCAAAAGACGGTATTTGCTACATATATGATGAGAGGAGAAGCAAACTACTGGTGAAAGGCGAATCAGCAGAGAGCTGGAGAAGGAACGATAACATGGGATAGGTTTAAGACGCTGTTCTTTGAGAATTATTTCCCGAAAAGCATGAAGAATAGGATGGAGGTGAATTTTTTGGAACTTAAGCAAGGTGACATGACGGTGGCGCAGTACGCGGCTAAGTTCAATGAACTAGCGCAATTTGCAGAACATCAAGTTAGAGATGAAGAAAGGAAGGCGAGATGCTTCGACCAAGGCCTGAAGCCGTGGCTATACAATAAGGTATCAGTTCTTTAAATTGATTCCTTTGCGACGTTGCTAGAGAAGGCAATCATTGCGAAAGGAGGCAGTGAGGCCTTAAGTCTGTATCATAAGGAGAAGAAAAATAAGAACACTAGAGGAGAGAACCGTACTGGAGGAAGCAGTTGTGGAGGAAGTAACTTGGGAAAAAGGAAGTGGGAGAATAACAACAACAACAACAAAAACAACAATCAATCGGGGAGTTTTCGTGGAGGTTTTAAGAAGAGGGCTGAGGGATGCCCAAAATGTGGGAAGAATCATCAGGGCGAGTGCTGGAAGGGACGCGTCACTTGCTACAACTGCGGTCAGGAGGGGCACATTTCACCCAACTGCCCGAAACCAAAAAATATACAAGGATGCTTTGCATGTGGCTCGGCGGAGCACCAAATTAAGGACTGCCCAAAGAAGGGAAGTGGTGGAGGTAGCAACCAACAAGGGGGAAACAAGCTAATGATCAACGGACTAGCACAATCCAACCGCTCAACAGCCAGAACCTTTAACATGACCGTCCAGGACGCAGTGGCTGCGAATGACGTGGTGTCAGGTATAATCCCAATCGATGATATAAATTCTTATGTATTATATGATTCGGGTGCCACCTGTTCTTTTGTACTTGAAGAATTTGCTGGTAGACTTAATACACCCCGAGAACGATTAGAAGATCCCTTGAACATAGAAGTTACGAATAAGGAAGTAATCCTTGTAGAATACGTTTATCGAAATTATCGCGCAAACATTAAAGAACATGAACTGAGCGTAGACTTGATTCCAATTAAATTGGGAGAATTTGACGTAATATTGGGAATGGATTGGTTGTATAACCATGATGCAATAATTGACTGTCAGAACAAATGAGCGAACCTTCAGACTCCGAGTAAGTCTAAGGTAGTATTTTATGGTAGCTCATCGCTTAAGCAATCGTGCTGTTTTACGATGATGCAGGCCAAGAAATTGTTAAGGAAAGGATGTGTAGGTTACTTAGCTTACATTATTGATACTCGAAAAAAGGGAGTAGAAATTAAGGATATATCCATAGTGAACGAATTCCAAGATGTATTTCCTGACGATCTGCCTGGTCTTCCGCCAAACAGAGAAATCGAATTCGTAATAGACTTAGCACCGAGAACGGCACCGATTTTGAAAGCTCCATACCGTATGGCGCCACTAGAAATAAAGGAATTGATGATACAACTGCAAGAGTTATTAGATAAGGGTTACATTCGACTGAGTGTGTCTCCTTGGGGAGCACCAGTGTTATTCGTTAAGAAAAAGGACGGATCGATGAGGCTCTGTATCGATTATCGAGAATTGAATAAAGTAACGATCAAGAATATATATCTATTACTGAGGATAGACGACCTATTTGTTCAACTGAAGGGAGCAAAGTGTTTCTCAAAGATAGACGTACGGACAGGTTATCACCAACTAAAGGTACGTGATGAGGACATACCAAAGACTGCGTTTTGAACTCGTTTTGGACATTACGAGTTTTTGGTAATGTCATTTGGATTCACTAATGCTCCGGCAGCATTCATAGACTTGATGAACCGAGTTTTCAAGCCATACTTGGATAAATTCGTGGTAGTTTTTCTCGACGACATCTTGATCTACTCAAAGACAGAAAAAGAGCACGCCGAACATCTAAAGATTATTTTGGAAGCGCTAAGAAAAGAGAAGATGTATGCGAAGTTTTCAAAGTGTGAATTTTGGATGGAAAAAGTTTAATTCTTAGGTCACGTAGTGGATAAGAATGGAATCTCCGTAGACCCTGCAAAGGTCGAAGCAGTGAGTAATTGGGAGCAGCCGAGAAAACCAATAGAGGTGAGAAGTTTCTTAGGGTTAGTCGGGTACTATCGAAGATTCATCCAAGATTTTTCTAAGATAGCCACCCCGTTGACCAATCTGACGAGGAAGACGGTAAAATTCGTATGGACGGAAAAATGCGAAGAGAGTTTTTAGGAGTTGAAGAAGAGATTAAGCGAAGCGCCTGTGTTGTCACTACCAGATGATGCGAGAAATTTTGTGGTGTATAGTGATGCATTGTGACGCCCCCAAATCCGGGACCGCCACTTGGTCTCTCGAATTCGGTTCGTCACGTGCTCATGGTAATACATCACAATAATAATAACTAAAAATCACACAATCACAGCGAAAAATCTAATCTAGAATAATTTACAATGATTTATTATAATTATTCCCCCAAGTCTCGCAACCTACAGTACTTAATAGATTACATAATAATATCAATTAACGACTTATTACATAATCTAACTTAAGCTTAAACATAGTCAAATCCAATCTTGCTACATCATCTTAATACAACATTAAAATATTTAAAAATATAAAAGAGACAAGCTAGTTGGTAGCCTTGCTCTTGCCCTTATCAACGCCCGAAGGTTCGCCATGCTTTGCCTTAACTGAAATATTTTAGGGAAAATCAAGAATGAACACAAATTGCTCAGCAAGTAATATACAATAAGGGTTTGTAATATAATTCTAAATTCTTGAAAAGGGTATAGCAAGGTTTGATAATTCAAGGATAACAAGAATATCAACAGTTTTTAATAACAGTCGCTAAGGACAGAAGACTATCAATGTGATTCAATAATAAATCAATTTAAGATTTCAAATAACTGAATACTGAGCAGTCACTAAGGACCATGAACTTCTACTAGAATTAACAGTAATAAACTGAAAATCCAACAAAAACAGGTACAACAGGTGATCAGCCTAAAGTACCATCGTTATGCATAACAATCAATCATACTCAAGTGTGCACGTCGGTTCTCCGATAATTATATATTCCCTTCAAAGAAGGTTGTTCTTCTCAGTCAAATACAAGATCCCGCACCAATCGATTGGTTTGGGTCGCTTTTCAATAATATAAGTCTAGCCGAATCAAATGGCATAGACACTTTCACAATATTAAAGAAAAATACTAAGTTCAACATGAATAATAGCTTTAATGAAATAAGAGTTCAAGTATGTTAATTCAATTCAAACAATTAAGTAGGAAACTAGTTCGCAATATACAAGGATAGAGTACTTGCACCGTAAAAGAGTGTAAGTTAGGAAACTTGCCTTAAGCGTAGTTTACTCACGTAAAGATAGCCAACACTTTCGAATTCCTATCGTAATATAGTTACGTATATATATGATATTCATTAGTCATATAATTTAACTTCACATTTTGTCTTCGAATATACGATCAACACATAAGCTAAGTTTTAACCTAGCTATACAGTTATATAGAATATAATTTCTATCCTTAACGTTCCTCTTTTGATCATATTCTTACATCATTACTATCATGTGAGACTATCACAATTAGCAAACATACTCGCATTTTATTAATATCACATAAGAATCACAACAAATAGCAAACATACTCTATTTAGTAAGTTATAGCTTTATTGTAAGTTAACCGTCAAAATCAGTTTCAAGTATCATCATATGATATTACATAGCATATATATATGTTAAAGAGTCTCTCTATGTTCGTTCAACTTTTCCAAGTTCAATCATACATGCTAAAGTTCTAAATCATGATTTCTAACGACTTAGGGTCAAGCGATGCCATGAGTTCCCGTAAGTTATCATGCTTGTCATGTAAACATATAAAGTGATCACATTTTAGACATGCTTGCAAGTTTCTACTTCATAGACACATGTCTAGTATCGTTACTTAACTTAATTCATGCTTTACTTGTGCTCAATTAGTTTTCATGACCTATAACATGGTATGTGTATGTTTATGACATTTTAATGAGGTTATGAGCACTACCAAACATGTCCAAAATTTTTAGAATCTAGGCTTCGATATAACATGTCAAGATTTACGTTTCAACTTACACTTTTACTTAGTAAAGTTCACAAATGAAGCCCACATGCTCATGTCATACTATGAAACATATATAAGCAAGTCAACATGCTTTTCATGCATTTCAAGGCCTTATAAACATGCTCGAAAAGTCAGAATGTATATATGGTCTTTTCATGTCAATATCAACCTTCAAAACTTGTATTTTTGTTAGAAAGGTGCACTACTTGGGTTCACATGTTCATATCATATCACGATACATATATACTTAAGTCAATATGAATTCCATGTGTTTCTAGGTCATACAAACGTGTCTCGAAAGTCAGAATATTAACATGTTTCATATATGTTAACGTTCGTTCATGAAACTTTAAGTTTACTTTAACACTAGATGTTGTTTCATAATCCTTGCATGTAATCATAGCCAAAGCGTGTTTACGCTATCTCCATATACTGATATAAGTATGTTAGACCCATTAGCATGCTCATCTAAGCCATGTAAACAACCTAACACTTAGCAGATTTAAGCAGAAAGAAGGGAACTGCTGCAGGCTGCTGAAACAGCTGCGCAGCTGCCCAGTGTAAAACTGGCGCAGCTGCGCCGGCTCCCAGCCAGCGGCAGACAGTTCCAGAAAACAGCAAAACCCAGCCCAACACAGAAATTACACTACGAATTTGATTGTAATCACACCACATTGCTTATTAACATGCTCATTAGTTCATGTAAAACTTAAACAATCATTCTATAACCCAATTACACTTTAATTCCACATAATTAAGAATCTAAGAAATCACAGCAACAGAAACAGAAAAGGAAAAGGAAAAACAGTAAGCTATTTTGTAATCCCAACATGTATACAAGTCCATATAACAACTACACAGCTTCCTATAATTCAATTAGCATGAATTGCATCCATAATCCATAAGCTTACTTTCACAGAGAATTTCAAGAATAGAAATTTTTGACAGAAACCAAGAATGAAGAATACAGAAATGGGATTATACCTCTGTTAATGGAATTTGAATTCTCCACTTCTCAGAATACTACACTGATGTATATATATTAGCTCTCAACTTATTAAACTCAAGCAAAATCTCAGCAAGATTAAATGTGAAGGAGAGATGCTTCATTTATAGGAAAAATCAAAACACAGTCCATGCTTCTAACTCTCAAAATAAACTAATATATGTTTGAATTGCATGCTAGATAAGAAGAAGTTGGTAGATAGTTGTTAAACGTCATCATCATGCCCACACCCCATTGTATGATTGCTATGAAGGTTTGCTGAGTTTAAGGTTATAGGGAGCTAGCTTCATGATGCATTTCACGTGGGAGGGAGAGTGACTAGCAAAGCAAATCTCAGCATTTTGGCAATATTGATATATATATATACAATACTTGTTTTACTATGCACATTATATATATATATATATATATATATATATATATCCAAGTTGTATTTGTATAATACATTCTTAGGTTGTAATTAAAATGTCACAATGTAATTCACATACTGTAATTTACACACATATAATCCATGCACATTTGTTTTATCGGATATAATTAAAATCAAATATTACCATATTACATTATCTCATTTATTATTAAATTCTATTAATTCAATAATTGTTTACAATATATTCATGATGTTTCACTTTAATGTATATTCACATTGTTACATAGGCTATTTTAATGTCACAACACATGTTGCCTTATTCAATGAATGAATGAACTTTATTAATTATTTATATACTAGTGTCACACTACCTTTCATAACTAATAAGGAACTTTATTGTGTGAATACCCACACATGCTAATGTCACAAAAGTAGCATTATAATGCATGTTTACACCTCAAGTATCAAAACACATAGTTTTACTATGTACAATCATATAGTATAGTTTAAATATACTTGCACATAACAATTAATATAATCTTATTATATTAATAACTTACTTATTTGTCAAATAAATAAATTATTTATCTCATTGATTAATTAACAATAATATTAATTAATCTATTCCTCATTGATTATTAATTACACCAAATTAATAATCATAGGATTAATTATCACATTAACAAATATAAATCTCAGCACAATTATAAACAAGTGGTTTATTATTGTTATATTTCTTGCAATAATAATAATCACATATTATTAATCAATCACAGTTAATATTCCACAATAATTATTTAATATTGTGCGATAACAATAAATTAATATTCTACAATAACAATTAATATAGATTAATTGTTCGCTTAAATTAATATAATCATTCTTATATTACGTCACTGTGCCACACAAGGTTATCAACGAGTTTATCGCAAACTCCATCAATTTTTCAATTATTATAATTATTCAATTTAATATAATTGAATTAATCATTTTCATAACACAAAATCATTTATATTCTAATAAATTCTCATTTCCATTAATATATTTATTTAATAATATATGGAAATTCTCGGGTATTACATCCTCCCCCCCTTATAAAAATTTCGTCCCGAAATTGCTACAAGGTTACACAAAAAGATGGGGATAATCCCTCATTATCATATCTTCTAACTCCCACGTTGCCTCCTCGACATCGTGGTTATGCCAAAGCACTTTTACAGAAGATATAATTTTATTTCTCAAGGCTTGCTCTTTTCTATCTAGTATTTGGACAGGAATTTCTTCATACGCCAAGTTCTTCTCCACTTGAATGGGTTCATAAGAAATCACGTGCTTGTAGTCGGCCTTGTACGGTCGCAACACATAAATGTGGAACACGTTGTGGATTTGCTCCAGTTCGAGTGGTAACGCAACTTTGTATGCCACTTCGCCCACTCGCTTCAGTATCTCGAATGGTCCTATGAATCTTGGACTCAATTTTCCTTTCTTGTCGAAACGGATTTTTCCCTTCCATGGAGATACCTTCAAGAATACGAAACTGCCGACTTTGAAGTCTCGGTCCTGCCGATGCAAATCTGCGTATTTCTTCTGGCGATCTTGAGCTGCTACTAATTTGGTTCTTATCACTGTCACCACGTCTGCGGTTTGTTGTACTAGCTCTGGTCCGAGTATTCGTCGCTCTCCGACTTCGTCCCAACATAATGGCGTTCTGCATTTTCTTCCGTAAAGAGCTTCATACGGTGGCATGCCGATACTCGCATGGTAACTATTGTTATACGCAAATTCGACTAAGGGTAGGTGGTCGTCCCAATTTCCCTTAAAATCCATCACGCAAGTCCTAAGCATGTCCTCCAGCGTTTGTATTGTTCGCTCACTCTGTCCGTCTGTCTGAGGATGGTAAGCCGTACTCAACCTCAATTGTGTTCCCATTCTTTCTTGCAAACTCTTCCAAAAATTTAACGTGAAGCACGGATCTCGATCAGAGATAATAGATACCGGCACTCCATGTCATGAGACAATTTCTTTTACGTATAGGCTCGCTAACGGATTCAAACTGTAGCGGATCTTGATTGGTAGAAAATGTGCGGTCTTCGTTAGTCGATCCACGATAACCCAAATGGCATCATAACCTTTCTGTGTAACTGGAAGTCCTACCACGAAGTCCATGGTAATATGCTCCCATTTCCACTCTGGTATTTCTAACGGTTGTAGTAAACCACTCGGCCGTTGATGCTCTGCTTTAACGCGTTGGCAAGTTAAACATCTACTAACGCACTTTGCAACTTCTCGTTTCAAATTGGGCCACCAAAAATGTTGCCTTAGATCTCGGTACATCTTTGTGCCTCCCGGATGAACGAAATATGTCGTATTGTGTGCCTCGTGCAAAATCTCTTCCCTTAACACGGTTACCGCTGGTACCCACATTCTTCCTTCAAATCTCAAAATACCGTCTTTATCCATTTGAAATTTTTCTTCCACATTTTCTGTGATCCGCTTTCGGATTTTCTCACACTCTTCATCCTTTTCCTGGGCTTCCTTCACTCTATCCAACAACGTCGGACGAGCTTCCATTATAATTAACTTCTTTCCAGGCTTCTCTGGTTCTTTCACTTCTATCTCCAATTTCTCCATCTCTCTTATCAATTCTTCTTGAGTCATTAAATTAAACGACTTTTCCCTTCCTTTTCTGCTCAGAGCGTCGGCAACCACATTTGCCTTACCCGGGTGATAAAGAATATCACAATCATAATCTTTGAATAATTCTAACCACCTCCTCTGACGCATATTCAGCTCCTTCTGTGTGAAGATATATTTCAGACTTTTGTGGTCCGTGTATATCTCACATTTCTCTCCGTACAAATAATGCCTCCATATCTTTAACGCAAAAACTACTGCCGCTAACTCTAAGTCGTGAGTAGGGCATCATTTTTCGTAATCCTTCAATTATCGTGATGCATATGCAATGACCTTGCCGTGCTGCATAAGCACACAGCCAAGTCCCTTGTGCGATGCATCACTATAAACCACAAAATTTCCCGCATCATCTGGTAATGATAACACAGGTGCTTCGCTCAATCTCCTTTTCAGTTCTTGAAAACTTTCTTCGCATTTGTAAGTCCATACAAATTTCACCGTCTTTCTAGTTAAATTGGTCAACGGGGTTGCTATCTTAGAAAAATCTTGGATGAATCTTCGATAGTACCCGGCTAACCCTAAAAAGCTTCTCACCTCCGTCGATGTTCTCGGTTGTTACCAATTACTTACTGCTTCTACCTTCGCAGGGTCTACAGCGATTCCATTCTTATCCACCACGTGGCCTAAGAATTGAACCTTCTCCATCCAAAATTCGCACTTTAAAAATTTCGCATACATCTTTTCTTTCCTTAGTGCCTCCAAAACAATCTTCAGATGTTCGGCGTGTTCTTCCTCTGTCTTCGAGTAGATCAAGATGTCGTCGATAAAACTACTATAAATTTATCCAAGTATGGCTTGAAAACTCGGTTCATTAAGTCCATAATTGCTGTCGGAGCATTAGTCAATCCAAATGACATTACCAAAAACTCGTAGTGTCCATAATGGGTTCGAAACGCAGTCTTTGGTATATCCTCATCTCGTACCTTCAGTTGGTGATATCCTATTCGTAAGTCAATTTTTGAGAAACACTTTGCTCCCTTCAATTGATCAAATAAGTCGTCTATCCTCGGTAGCGGATATCGGTTCTTGATCGTTACTCTGTTTAATTCTCGATAATCGATACAGAGCCTCATCGATTCGTCCTTCTTCTTAACGAATAACACTGGTGCTCCCCAAGGAGACACACTTGGTCGAATGTAACCCTTATTCAATAACTCTTGCAATTGTATCATCAATTCCTTCATTTCTACTGGCGCCATACGATATGGAGCTTTCGAAATTGGTGTCGTTCCAGGTGCTAAGTCTATTACGAATTCGATTTCTTTGTCTGGCGGAAGACCAGGCAGATCGTCCGGAAATACATCTTGAAATTCATTCACTACGGAGATATCCTTAATTTCTACTCCCTTTTTCCGAGTATCAACGATGTAAGCTAAATAACGTACACATCCTTTCCTTAATAATTTCTTGGCCTGCATCATCATAACGTAACACGATTGCTTAAGCGATGAGCTACCATAAAACACTACCTTAGACTTATTCGGAGTCTGAAGGTTCACACACTTGTTCTGACAGTCAATAATCGCAGCATGGTTATACAACCAATCCATCCCCAGTATTACGTCAAATTCTCCCAGTCTAATAGGAATCAAGTCTACGCTCAGTTCATGTTCTCTAATATTTGCGCGATAATCTCGATAAATGTATTCTACAGGGATCACTTCCTTATTAGCAACTTCTATGATCAAAGGATTTTTTAATCGTTCTCGGGGTGTACTAAGTTTACTAGCAAATTCTTCAGATATAAAAGAACAGGTGGCACCCGAATCAAATAATACATAAGCATTTATATCATTGATTGGGATTATACCTGACACCACGTCCTTCACAGCCACGGTGTCCTGGACGGTCATGTTAAAGGTTCTGGCGGTTGGGCGGTGGGATTGTGCCGGCCCGCTGATCAACAGCTTGTTGCCTCCTTGCTGATTGCTACCCCCGCCACTTCCCTTCTTTGGGCAATCCTTAATACGGTGCTCAGTTGAGCCACAAGCAAAACACCCTTGGATCTTCTTTGGCTTCGGACAGTTGGGCGAGATGTGCCCTTCCTGTCCGCAGTTGTAGCAAGTGCCACGTCCCTTCCAGCACTCGCCCTGGTGATTCTTCCCACACTTTGGGCATCCTTCAGCCCTCTTCTTGAAACCTCCACGAAAATTCCCTGATTAATTATTGTTGTTTTTGTTATTCTCCCATTTTCTCTTTCCCAAGTTGCTTCCTCCACTGCTGCTTCCTCCAATACGATTCTCTCCTCCAGCATTCTTTCCTTTCTTCTCTTTGTTGTACAAGCTCAAAGCTTCACTTCCTCCCTTGGCAATAATAGCCTTTTCCAGCAGTGTTGCAAAAGAATCGATCTGAAGAACTGACACCTTATTGAATACCCAAGGCTTCAGTCCTTGTTCGAATCGTCTAGCCTTCCTCTCTTCATCTCCTACCTGGTGCTCCGCAAATCGGGCTAGTTCGTTAAACCTAGAAGCGTATTGCTCCACCGTCATCTCACCTTGTTTTAGTTCTAAGAACTTCACCTCCATCCGATTCTTCATACTCTTCGGGAAATAATTCTCGAAGAACAGCGTCTTAAACTTATCCCAAGCTATTATCCCTTCTCCGGCTCTTTGTTGATTAGCCTCCCACCAGTAGTTCGCTTCTCCCCTCATCATGTATGTGGCAAATATCGTCTTCTGATCTTCGCCTACGCGAGCTATGGTGAAAGCTTTTTCGATCTCCTTGATCCACGTTTGTGCGACGATTGGGTCGGTAGTTCCCTCAAACTCCGGGGGTCCTACACTCTTAAAATCTTTAAAGGTTGTTACTGGCACAGTCTGAGGGTTTGGGCGAACGGGTTCATTGTTCCTTCCCCTTAATGCCTCTCCTAACAGGTCTACCAGTTTCTGGATCGGGTCAACTTGTTCCCTCCCGTTATTAACAGATTCTTCAGGTGCAGTTAATCTACGTGGCGGCATTATCTGCATCACAAATTTTTATTTTATTATTATTCAAGTATATTACTTACATATTTCTTTTAATACTAAAAGAATAAATTTATAACACGTTTCTGAAATAAACTCCATTTATATTCATATGCCATTTCATTTCATTACATGATTTCCCTAGCATACTGCTATAAATGTTATCACATATATCCCCTAATATAACAAAAGACGGGGAATATACTAACCTATTACCATACTACCCCTCTAACAAAAGCTAACACGGGGTTTACATCACTATCCCACATCTTACACAAAAGATCGGGATTACAACATAGAATGTACAACACATAAAGATAAAATGCTACTAACTACTACTAGACTGACTAAGGGAATCTCATCCCATCATCCCGCGCTCCACTGCGCTCTTGAACTCCAACTGTGCTATATACGCAACCAGCTCTTGGCTCAAAGTATGTAGAGTTTGTCCCTGTTCTGCCGGGTAGTGGTACACACCATCAATCACCCTCTCAAAAGCTGAACGGGACACATACCCCATCTTGTTCATATTTTTCTTCTTGCACCTGACCTCGTCCTCTAGGTCGTCAGCTCTCTCATTGGCCGCTTCCCACTTCTCCTCGAAGTGTATCCTATCCATCACCTCCAACTCTAGCTGAGTATGGAGTGCCTCTTTCTTAGTCTTCTCACTCAATTCCCTCTGTTCTACTTCTTCCAGCTTCCCTGCTATATCTACATTTCTCGCCACCGACCTGTGAAATAAGGTTCCCATCTGGTTCATTGCCTCCCTGCGGTAAGCGATCTCCACCTCTAACTCTTGCATGGCCAGCTTCCTCTGGTGGTCCTCGTCCCTCAGTTTTTGAAACTCGGACTCTCTCTCTTTGGCCTCTTCCTCTAGCTCTTGTACTCTGCAGTCTAACTCTAGGATCCGCTCCTCATACTCGCCTAACATCTGCTCCTCTATAGTAGCCTCATCAGAGTCCTCCACTGGCTCATCCCCCATCGGCTCATCCTCCATCGGCTCCTCCTCTGGATCAGACTCTATCTCAATCTCGTCCTCGTCTTCAGACTCGAACGGTGCAATAGCCTGCACTGGTGTAGCCTCTAGAGGTGCCTCGTATACTACATGTATATCCCTGGGCTCCTCCTCGGCCACTCTAGCGGGTACTCCTGTGTCTGCCATCCTACAATCACAAACACAAGACAAGAAACAACAACTCCATTAGAATGTTAAACAAAACATAAGTTCATTGTATAAAATGAAGTTACATTTCATAACACGCTAAGTTTCGCTCTAGGGAAAACTCTATGTGAGTTTTATCTCCTTTCAAACTTCTAAGTTCGCCTAAGTTATAGTCTAAGGACACTCGTTCCTAAGGTTTATAACTACAGCTCTGATACCAACCTGTGACGCCCCCAAATCCGGGACCGCCACTTGGTCTCTCGAATTCGGTTCGTCACGTGCTCATGGTAATACATCACAATAATAATAACTAAAAATCACACAATCACAGCAGAAAATCTAATCTAGAATAATTTACAATGATTTATTATAATTATTTCCCCAAGTCTCGCAACCTACAGTACTTAATAGATTACATAATAATATCAATTAACGACTTATTACATAATCTAACTTAAGCTTAAACATAGTCAAATCCAGTCTTGCTACATCATCTTAATACAACATTAAAATATTTAAAAACATAAAAGAGACAAGCTAGTTGGTAGCCTTGCTCTTGCCCTTATCAACGCCCGAAGGTTCGCCATGCTTTGCCTTAACTGAAATATTTTAGGGAAAATCAAGAATGAACACAAATTACTCTGCAAGTAATATACAATAAGGGTTTGTAATATAATTCTCAATTCTTGAAAAGGGTATAGCAAGGTTTGATAATTCAAGGATAACAAGAATATCAACAGTTTTTAATAACAGTCGCTAAGGACAGAAGACTATCAATGTGATTCAATAATAAATCAATTTAAGATTTCAAATAACTGAATACTGAGCAGTCACTAAGGACCATGAACTTCTACTAGAATTAACAGTAATAAACTGAAAATCCAACAAAAATAGGTACAACAGGTGATCAGCCTAAAGTACCATCGTTATGCATAACAATCAATCATACTCAAGTGTGCACGTCGGTTCTCCGATAATTATATATTCCCTTCAAAGAAGGTTGTTCTTCTCAGTCAAATACAAGATCCCGGACCAATCGATTGGTTTGGGTCGCTTTTCAATAATATAAGTCTAGCCGAATCAAATGGCATAGACACTTTCACAATATTAAAGAACAATACTAAGTTCAACATGAATAATAGCTTTAATGAAATAAGAGTTCAAGTATGTTAATTCAATTCAAACAATTAAGTAGGAAACTAGTTCGCAATATACAAGGATAGAGTACTTGCACCGTAAAAGAGTGTAAGTTAGGAAACTTGCCTTAAGCGTAGTTTACTCACGTAAAGATAGCCAACACTTTCGAATTCCTATCGTAATATAGTTACGTATATATATGATATTCATTAGTCATATAATTTAACTTCACATTTTGTCTTTGAATATACGATCAACACATAAGCTAAGTTTTAACCTAGCTATACAGTTATATAGAATATAATTTCTATCCTTAACGTTCCTCTTTTGATCATATTCTTACATCATTACTATCATGTGAGACTATCACAATTAGCAAACATACTCGCATTTTATTAATATCACATAAGAATCACAACAAATAGCAAACATACTCTATTTAGCAAGTTATAGCTTTATTGTAAGTTAACCGTCAAAATCAGTTTCAAGTATCATCATATGATATCACATAGCATATATACATGTTAAAGAGTCTCTCTATGTTCGTTCAACTTTTCCAAGTTCAATCATACATGCTAAAGTTCTAAATCATGATTTTTAACGACTTAGGGTCAAGCGATGCCATGAGTTCCCGTAAGTTATCATGCTTGTCATGTAAACATGTAAAGTGATCACATTTTAGACATGCTTGCAAGTTTCTACTTCATATACACATGTCTAGTATCGTTGCTTAACTTAATTCATGCTTTACTTGTGCTCAATTAGTTTTCATGACCTATAACATGGTATGTGTATGTTTATGACATTTTAATGAGGTTATGAGCACTACCAAACATGTCCAAAATTTTTAGAATCTAGGCTTCGATATAACATGTCAAGATTTACGTTTCAACTTACACTTTTACTTAGTAAAGTTCACAAATGAAGCCCACATGCTCATGTCATACTATGAAACATATATAAGCAAGTCAACATGCTTTTCATGCATTTCAAGGCCTTATAAACATGCTCGAAAAGTCAGAATGTATATATGGTCTTTTCATGTCAATATCAACCTTCAAAACTTGTATTTTTGTTAGAAAGGTGCACTAGTTGGGTTCACATGTTCATATCATATCACGATACATATATACTTAAGTCAATATGCATTCCATGTGTTTCTAGGTCATACAAACGTGTCTCGAAAGTCAGAATATTAACATGCTTCATATATGTTAACGTTCGTTCATGAAACTTTAAGTTTACTTCAACACTATATGTTGTTTCATAATCCTTGCATGTAATCATAGCCAAAGCGTGTTTACGCTATCTCCATATACTGATATAAGTATGTTAGACCCATTAGCATGCTCATCTAAGCCATGTAAACAACCTAACACTTAGCAGATTTAAGTAGAAAGCAGGGAACTGCTGCAGGCTGCTGGCGCAGCTGCCCAGTGTAAAACTGGCGCAGCTGCGCCGGCTCCTAGCCAGCGGCAGACAGTTCCCGAAAACGACAAAAACCCAGCCCAACATAGAAATTACACTACGAATTTGATTGTAATCACACCACATTGCTTACTAACATGCTCATTAGTTCATATAACACTTAAACAATCATTTTATAACCCAATTACACTTTAATTCCACATAATTAAGAATCTAAGAAATCACAGCAACAGAAACAGAAAAGGAAAAGGAAAAACAAGGAAGCTATTTTGTAATCCCAACATGTATACAAGTCCATATAACAACTACACAGCTTCCTATAATTCAATTAGCATGAATTGCATCCATAATCCAGAAGCTTACTTTAACAGAGAATTTCAAGAATAGAAATTTTTGACAGAAACCAAGAATGAAGAATACAGAAATGGGATTATACCTCTGTTAATGGAATTTGAATTCTCCACTTCTTAGAATACTACACTGATGTATATATATTAGCTCTCAACTTATCAAACTCAAGAAAAATCTCAGCAAGATGAAATGTGAAAGAGAGATGCTTCATTTATAGGAAAAATCAAAACACAGTCCATGCTTCTAACTCTCAAAATAAACTAACGTATGTTTGAATTGCATGCTAGATAAGAAGAAGTTGGTAGATAGTTGTTGAACGTCATCATCATGCCCACACCCCATTGTATGATTGCTGTGAAGGTTTGCTGAGTTTTAAGGTTATAGGGAGCTAGCTTCATGATGCATTTCACGTGGGAGGGAGAGTGACTAGCAAAACAAATCTCAGCATTTTGGCAATATTGATATATATATATATACAATACTTATTTTACTATGCACATTATATATATATATATATATATATATATATATATATATCCAAGTTGTATTTGTATAATACATTCTTAGGTTGTAATTAAAATGTCACAATGTAATTCACATACTGTAATTTACACACATATAATCCATGCACATTTATTTTACCGGATATAATTCAAATCAAATATTACCATATTACATTATCTCATTTATTATTAAATTCTATTAATTCAATAATTGTTTACAATATATTCATGATGTTTCACTTTAATGTATATTCACATTGTTACATAGGCTATTTTAATGTCACAACACATCTTTCCTTATTCAATGAATGAATGAACTTTATTAATTATTTATATACTAGTGTCACACTACCTTTCATATCTAATAAGGAACTTTATTGTATGAATACCCACACATGCTAATGTCACAAAAGTAGCATTATAATGCATGTTTACATCTCAAGTATCAAAACACATAGTTTTACTATGTACAATCATATAGTATAGTTTAAATATACTTGCACATAACAATTAATATAATCTTATTATATTAATAACTTTCTTATTTGTCAAATAAATAAATTATTTATCTCATTGATTAATTAACAATAATATTAATTAATATATTCCTCATTGATTATTAATTACACCAAATTAATAAACATAGGATTAATTATCACATTAACAAATATAAATCTCAGCACAATTATAAACAAGTGGTTTATTATTATTATATTTCTTGCAATAATAATAATCACATATTATTAATCAATCACAGTTAATATTCCACAATAATTATTTAATATTCTATGATAACAATAAATTAATATTCTACAATAACAATTAATATAGATTAATTGTTCGCTTAAATTAATATAATCATTCTTATATTACGTCATTGTGCCACACAAGGCTATCAACGTGTTTATCGCAAACTCCATCAAATTTTCAATTATTATAATTATTTAATTTAATATAATTGAATTAATCATTGTCATAACACAAAATCATTTATATTCTAATAAATTCTCATTTTCATTAATATATTTATTTAATAATATATGAAAATTCTCGGGTATTACATGCATCGCACAAGGGACTTGGCTGTGTGCTTATGCAGCACGACAAGGTCATTGCGTATGCATCACGACAATTAAAGGACTACGAAAAACGATACCCTACTCATGACCTAGAGTTAGCGGCAGTAGATTTTGCATTGAAGATATGGAGGCATTACTTCTACGGAGAGAAATGTGACATATACACAGACCACAAGAGTCTGAAATATATCTTCACATAGAAGGAGTTGAATATGCGTCAGAGGAGGTGGTTAGAATTGATCAAAGACTATGACTGCGATATTCTTTATCACCTGGGTAATGCAAACGTGGTTGCCGACGCTCTGAGCAGAAAAGGAAGGGAGAAATTGTTTCATTTGACGACTCAAAAAGATTTGGTAAGAGAAATGGAAATATTAGAGATGAGGTAAGAGGACCAAAAAGGTCGGCAGAAAAGTTATTTGTAATGGAAGCTCGTCCGACATTGTTGGATAGAGTAAAGGAATCACAAGAAAAAGATGAGGAATGCAAGAAAATCAGGAAAAGGATCACAGAGAATGAAGAGGAGAGATTCTGAATGGATAAAGACGGTATCTTAAGATTCAAAGAAAGAGTGTGGGTACCAGCAGTAACAGAGATGAGAGAAGATATTTTGCACGAGGCACACAATACTACGTATTCCGTTAATCCGGGAGGCACTAAGATGTATCGAGATTTGAGGCAACACTATTGGTGGCCCAATCTGAAACGGGAAGTCGCAGAGTGCGTTAGTAGCTATCTGACTTGCCAACTTGTTAAAGCAGAGCACCAGCGACCGAGTGGTTTACTACAACAGTTGGAAATACCGGAGTGAAAATGGGAGCACATTACGATGGACTTCGTGGTGGGACTTCCAGTTACGCAGAAAGGTTATGATGCCATTTGGGTTATCGTGGACCGACTAACGAAGATCGTACATTTTTTACCGATCAAGATCCGCTATAGTTTGAATCAATTAGCGAGTCTATACGTAAAGGAGATTGTTTTACGATATGGAGTGCCGGTGTCAATTGTCTCTGATCGAGATCCGCGCTTCATGTTAAATTTTTGGAAAAGCTTTCAAGAGAGAATGGGAATGCAATTGAGGTTGACTACTGCTTATCATCCTCAGACAGACGGATAAAGTGAGCGCACAATACAAACGCTAGAAAACATGCTTCGAACTTGCGTGATGGACTTCAAGGGAAATTGGGACGACCACATACCCTTAGTAGAATTCGCATATAACAATAGTTTCCATGCGAGTATCGGCATGCCACCGTACGAAGCTCTTTACGGAAGAAAGTGCAGAATGCCATTATGTTGGGACGAAGTCGGAGAGCGACGAATACTCTGATCAAAGTTAGTACAACAAACCGCAGACGTGGTGACAATGATAAGAGCCAGATTAGTAGCAGCTCAAGATCGCCAGAAAAAGTACTCAGACTTGCATCGACAAGACCGAGACTTTAAAGTCAGCAGTTTCATATTCTTGAAGGTATCTCCTTGGAAGGGAAAATCCATTTTGGTAAGAAGGAAAAATTGAGTCCAAGATTCGTAGGACCATTCGAGATACTGAAGCGAGTAGGCGAAGTGGCATACAAAGTTGTATTACCACCCGAGTTGGAGCACATCCACAACGTGTTTCACATCTCCGTATTACGATCGTACAAGGCCGACTACAAGCACTTGATTTCTTATGAGCCCATTCAAGTGGAGAAGAACCTAGCGTATGAAGAAATTTTTGTCCAGATATTAGATAGGAAAGAGCAAACCTTAAGAAATAAAATTATTTCATCCGTAAAAGTACTTTGGCGTAACCACGATGTTGAGGAGGCTACGTGGGAGTTAGAAGATAGGATGATGAGGGATTATCCCCATCTATTTGTGTAACCTTATAGCAATTCCGAGATGGAATTTTTATAAGGGGGGAGAATGTAATACCCGAGAATTTTTGAATATTATTAAATGAATATATTAATGGAAATGAATATTTATTTGAATATAAATATATATGTGTTACGAGATGAGCTCATTCAAATGAATTCAAATTAAATATATAATAATTGAGGAAAATGGGGAGTTCTGTTAAACACGTTAAAATGCCTTGTGTGGTACGAGAATAGAAACAATAATGAGCTTAATCAAGCTTAAGTGATAAGTCTTGTGTGACCTAATTAATTTCCTAATCTAGTTTGGTCATTGAATTAATAATGTATTGGATTTAGGATATATCCAAGCCCAACAACATTAATGTGATATGTTATAAGAATTAAGAGATGTGGCCCAATCAATTTATGTGCTAGATTAAATAATAGAGTACATGTGATTTAGTGTGCTTAGCCTAATTGATTTAATTTGATGTGGCCCAATGTGTAATGTATGATGATAGGAATATGTATATATATACATGTAGATATATATGTATGTAGTTGTATAATAGAGGTTGTAAAATGAGGTGTGACATTAGAATGTGAATAATTATTATATAAAACTATATGATAAAAGTAAGCTTAACTTATGTAAATTACTAAGTGGTATGAAAGAGTCTTATGTGACCCCATGATGTGTGTGGGAGTATTTAAATTGGTATTCTCAACCTATGAGACATTTACTAAATAAATAATTAATATTAAATGATTATTTTAATATTTATGTAGAATTGGAATAATGAGTTTTATGGAAAATAATATTGGTACCCAACTAAATTATTCTAGTTTAGGGTAAATATTATTCGAAATAAACCAATGAACATGGATTTTATAATTCTATGTGTGTAATGTATGAGTGAGTGTATATGTATGCTTATTTGGGGACAAATATCAAATAAACCCATGTATGCTAATAGTAATATAAAATGCTGAGTATTATAGTAGTGTCCCAAAATGAGTGTCTTTTTCTTTTCTTCTTCACGTTATAGGCCATTGGCCTAGTCCCTCATTACCAAACTCAGAGATAGCAAATCATGAGGAAGGGAGTGGTCTAAATAGTGCTCCTCCACCAAATCCTTCATACCCATCAGCTTCTTCTTCATTCCAATGGTTTAATTCATTGAGCAAAGCCCAAATTTGGTCACAAGCTTCCCTATAAATGAAGACCTTCTCATTCACAGACATTTTTCTAAGTTCTCTATTAAACTTCAGAGTTGTGTGTGAGTGGAGCATATACTATCTGCAAATTGAAGCTAGAATAGCATTTCAACTTCACAAAAAGTAATTTCCATTTATATGTTCTTAAATTCAAGTTTTGCAAAGTTCTTAGAAAAGGGCTAAAATACTTGTTTGAGTTGGAAAATTTATGGTTGAATCTGTCAATTGATGATAGATAATGTTAATATGGTTGAATACGAAATCAACGGAATTTAAATGAAGTAAATTGGTCAAGTAACGAATCCATAGCGAAGAGAATCACTAAATGGGTTAAACTTTGAAAAATGGCAAAAATCTTGAATTTGATTGTTTATGTGTTTGGAGATGTTGGAATCATGCTATGTATGTTGGGTAGTAAGTTTATGGAGATTATATATAGTGGGTAGGCTTAAAATTACTGTTTGATTGTGATTTGGGAAAGTTCGGTCCGCAGCAGGGGAAGAAATTTCGAACTGAAACAATTATGCCCGCCCCAGCGGGCTTCCTGTAGTGCAATTGCCCGCCCCGACGGGCTTCCTGTAGTGAAATTACCCGCCCCGGCGGGGGGTGGCCAGAGGACTCAGTAGCCATGTCTAGGCAATGCCGCCCCGGCGGGCTTCCGGTAGTTCATCTGCCAGACCCGGCGGGGGGTGGCCAAGGAACCAAAACTTAGATGTTATTTTTGGACCTTGTAACCTAACCTAATATAACTTAAGGAGCTTACATAATCCTTAAACATGTGTCAATGCGTATTGCAAGATGTTTTAGTAGGATTAGAGTTTGAATCTTTTGAAAGAAAAGTTAAAGGACGAAGACCATGTTTATAAAACCTTACGCCCTTTTGAAATCTAACATTTTTAGCATGTATTCGCAACTTAGTTAATTTTATAAATACATATGAAATGTGAAATCAAGGTACTTTACATGCTTACCTTGTTGGTCATAAGATTTTAGTATTTGAAAACCAATTGAGATGAAAACTCTACGACTTGTATTGAGAACTATTGAACAAACTATGATAACCGACATATTCACACATCTAGTTAGACACGTTATAAACTACGCAAGCATGAACTAAAAGAGTTTCTAAGTAGAGAATTATACAACCAAATCTAATACATGCAAGCATGCGTAGAAAGACTGTTTAACATTATTATATGGTTTAATGAGTACTATGGTTAGTCTTTGACATAACAAGCTTTCTTGGCTTTGTAAAATGAAGATCTATGAATAGAACTATCTATTGTTGAAAGTAAATAGAAAAGACCAAACTTAGTTTAAAAGTTCCTCAATATATATGTATGAATACCTTAAGCTATAATACATGGCTCAAGCAATGTTTTAAGTGTTCAAGCATATAGTGACTTTATCGAACTAAGTGTTGCCAAGGTGTTTCTAAGGTTTTCGAAACAATGTGGATTATACATCTATGATTTTAAATGTGTGTCGAATACATTGATAAACATATGTGTAATAAAAGTATGTTGATATATGTTTATAAACTTTTGAATGTTAAGTCCAAAAGGTATTTACAAACTATAAAGCAATGATTATAAACTATGTTATTTGACTTCATGGTGATTTATAAACTAATTTTTTTTGTGCTATAAGTACTCAAGGTGTGTAATGGAGTATGTAAAGAGTATACAACTAAGTTAGACGTTTATATATGCCTTTAAACTTACATATCATGTATGAGTATACGTAACTAATGAATATCCTATACGCATAACTATATTACGATAGGGATCCAAAAAGTGTTGATTTATTTAACGTGGATAGACTACGCTTGAGGCAAGTATTCGAACCCTATTCTTTATTGAGCATTACTTAAGATTGCACAATTATTGGTTGTACAAGAAATTCCTTGAAAGTATGATTCATATCTCATGACTTAATGCTTCGTAAGCTTAGAAATGAAATTGTTTCCAAACCTTGATTTCGAACAATAATTGTTCATGTATATATTTTAAAAGGAAACTGTCTAAGCCATTGATTCTGCTAGACTATTGATAAATGATCGAAAGCTATCCAAACCAAATTAACTTGGTGCGGACTCTTATAACTAAGATGACCAACCCTCATGGATAAACTACGGGGAAACAAAGACCCAGTTATGAACCCGTCTTTTTGGACTTGAAAGGGTTAAATCCTATGTCATTGTGACGCCCTCGGAAAGAGCTTTCTGAAAAGGTATAGCACGCCTCAAACGGACGCTCCGATCAAAAGTTAGAAAGTTTAAAATTTGACCTTGCATTGCTCGAGTGTACGTACTTCAAGGCGATGGGGCCCGCCACCAGTGGGAGATGGAAAGAGACTAAATTCTTACACACAAAAACACAAAATCTATAAAGTTCAAGGATAAAACTATTGTAGACACTCAAAATTTTGTTTTCCTGTTACTAACCTTATAGGAGGGCAAAATCGTTTTCTCAGCCCCGGTCACCAATACCGGGATGTCAACTCAACCCCGATCACCAATATTAGAATGTTAAGCTCAGCCCCGGTCACCAATACCGGGATGTCAACTCAACCCCGATCACCAATATCGGGATGTCAAACTCAACCCCGGTCACCAATACCAGAATGTCAGCACAACCCCGGTCTAAATACTGGGCCGTCAAATCAACCCCGGTCTCAATATCGGGCCGTCAGGTCAACCCCGGTCTTAATACAGGGCCATCAGCTCGACCCCGGTCTCAATACCCGGCCATCAGTTCAACCTCGATCTCAATACCGGGCAGCCAGGTCATCCCCGATCTCAATACTGGTCCATCAAATCAACCCTAGTCTTAATATCGGGATATCAATTCAGCCCTGGTCACAACCCGGGAGGTACAGTTAAGCCCCGGTCACAACCAGGAGGTCCAATTCAGCCCAGAGATAACCCTGGGAAGCCAATCCAACCTTCAGAGACAAACTCGAAGCATCACATCAGCCCCGATCTCAAACCGGGAGGTACAGGTCAGCCCCAGTCTTAACTCGGGAGGTACAGGTCAGCCCCAATTTTAACCCGGGAAGTCAGGTCAACTTCAAAAATAGTCCTGAAGCATAATAACATCTCCAAAAGAAAACCTGAAGTGACCAAGTTAACCTCAGAGAACAACATTGAGGAAAAACAGACTCAAATGGGATCCAAACTTTCGAAACAACCCAGGAAGTCAGTCGAAGGCCATGCCGACATTGAAGGCAACCCCAGGAGGGGAAAAATGGTCTTTTATCAACTTGAAGCTTATTTGGTCAAACTCAAGTCAAATTGATGTCACCAAAGTCAGAAAGAACAATAACGGTGATCCCGAGTGAAAACAGCGCAAGACGGCTTGACGGATAAACTACGGGGAAATGAAGACCCAGTTATGAACCCGTCTTTTTGGACTTGAAAGGGTTAAATCCTATGTCATTGTGACGCCCTCGGAAAGAGCTTTCCGAAAAGGTATAGCATGCCTCAAACGGACGCTCCGATCAAAAGTTAGAAAGTTTCAAATCTGACCTTGCATTGCTCGAGTGTACGTACTTCAAGGCGATGGGGCCCGCCACCAGGGGGGAGATGGAAAGAGACTAAAATTCTTACACACAAAAACACAAAATCTATAAAGTTCAAGGATGAAACTATTGTAGACACTCGAAATTTTGTTTTTCTGTTACAAACCTTACAAGAGGGCAAAATAGTATTCTCAGCCCCGGTCACCAATACCGGGATGTCAACTCAACCCCGATCACCAATATCAGAATGTCAAGATCAGCCCCGGTCACCAATAACGGGATGTCAACTCAACCCCAATCACCAATATCGGGATGTCAAACTCAACCCCGGTCACCAATACCAGAATGTCAGCACAACCCCGGTCTCAATACTGGGTCATCAAATCAACCTCGGTCTCAATATCGGGCCGTCAGCTCAACCCCGGTCTCAATACCGGGCCATCAGCTCGACCCCGGTCTCAATACCGGGCCATCAGTTCGACCTCGATCTCAATACCGGGCAGCCAGGTCATCCTCGATCTCAATACCGGTCCATTAAATTAACCCTGGTCTTAATACCGGGATATCAATTCAGCCCTGGTCACAACCCGGGAGGTACATTTAAGCCCCGATCACAACCAGGAGGTCCAGTTCAGCCCAGAGATAACCCTGGGAAGCCAATCCAACCTTCAAAGACAAACTTGAAGCATCACATCAGCCCCGGTCTCAACCCGGTAGGTACAAGTCAGCCCCAGTCTTAACTCGAAAGGTACAGGTCAGCCCCGGTTTCAACCCAGGAAGTCAGGCCAACTTCGAAAATAGTCCTGAAACATAACAACATCTCCAAAAGAAAACTTTAAGTGACCAAGTCAACGTCATAGAACAACATTGAGGACAAACAAACTCAAATGGGATCCAAACCTTCGAAACAACCCCAGGAAGTCAGCTGAAGGCCTTGCCGACATTGAAGGCAACCCCGGGAGGGGCAAAATGGTCTTTTTATCAACTTGAAGCTGATTTGGTCAAACTCAAGTCAAATTTATGTCACCAAAGTCAGAAAGAACCATAACGGTGATCCTAAGTGAAAACAGCGCAAGACGGCTTGACGGAAAAACTGCGGGGAAACGAAGACCCAGTTATGAACCCGGCTTTTTGGACTTGAAAGGGTTAAATCCTATGTCATTGTGACGCCCTCGGAAAGAGCTTTCCGAAAAGTTATAGCAAGCCTCAAACGGACACTCAGATCAAAAGTTAGAAAGTTTCAAATCTGACCTTGCATTGCTCGAGTGTACGTACTTCAAGGCGATGGGGCCCGCCACCAGGGGGAGATGGAAAGAGACTAAAATTCTTACACACAAAAACATAAAATCTATAAAGTTCAAGGATGAAACTATTGTAGACACTCAAAATTTCATTTTCATGTTACTAACCTTAAAGGAGGGCAAAATCGTTTTCTCAGCCATGATCACCAATACCGAGATGTCAACTCAACCCCGATCACCAATATTAGAATGTCAAGCTCAGCCCCGGTCACTAATAACGGGATGCCAACTCAACTCCGATCACCAATATCGGGATGTCAAACTCAACCCCGGTCACCAATACCAGAATGTCAGCACAACCCCGGTCTCAATACTGGGTTGTCAAATCAACCCCGGTCTCAATATCGGGCAGTCAGCTCAACCCCGGTCTCATTATCGGGCCATCAGCTGGACCCCGATCTCAATATCGGGCCATCAGTTCGACCTCGATCTCAATACCGGGCAGCCAGGTCATCCCCGATCTCAATACCGGTAAATCAAATCAACCCTGGTCTTAATACCGGGATATCAATTCAGCCCTGGTCACAACCCGAGAGGTACAGTTAAGCCTCGGACAGAACCAGGAGGTCCAGTTCAGCCCATAGATAACCCTGGGAAGCAAATCCAACCTTCAAAGACAAACTCGAAGCATCACATCTGCCCCGGTCTTAACCCGGGAGGTACAGGTGAGCCCCAGTCTTAACTCGTGAGGTACAGGTCAGCCCCGGTTTCAACCCGGGAAGTCAGGTCAACTTCGAAAACAGTCCTGAAGCATAACAACATCTCCAAAAGAAAACCTAAAGTGACCAAGTCAACCTCAGAGAACAACATTGAGGAAAAACAGACTCAAATGGGATCCAATCTTTCGAAACAACCCAGGAAGTCAGCCGAAGGCCATGCCCGACATTGAAGGCAACCCCGGGAGGGGAAAAATGGTCTTTTATCAACTTGAAGCTTATTTGGTCAAACTCAAGTCAAATTGATGTCACCAAAGTCAGAAAGAACCATAACGGTGATCCCGAGTGAAAACCGCGCAAGACGGCTTGACGGATAAACTGCGGGGAAACGAAGACCCAGTTATGAATCCGTCTTTTTGGACTTGGAAGGGTTAAATCCTATGTCATTGTGACGCCCTCGGAAAAGAGCTTTCCGAAAAGGTATAGCATGCCTCAAACGGACGCTCCGATCAAAAGTTAGAAAGTTTTAAATCTGACCTTGCATTGCTCGAGTGTACGTACTTCAAGGCGATGGGGCCCGCCACCAGGGGGGATATGGAAAGAGACTAAAATTCTTACACACAAAAACACAAAATCTATAAAGTTCAAGGATGAAACTATTGTAGACACTCAAAATTTTGTTTTCCTGTTACTAACCTTATAGGAGGGCAAAATCGTTTTCTCAGCCCCGGTCACCAATACCGGGATGTCAACTCAACCCCGATCACCAATATTAGAATGCCAAGCTCAGCCCCGGTCACCAATACCGTGATGTCAACTCAACCCCGATCACCAATATCGGGATGTCAAACTCAACCCCGGTCGCCAATACCAGAATGTCAGCACAACCCCGGTCTCAATACTGGGTCGTCAAATCAACCCTGGTCTCAATATCTGGCCGTCAGTTCAACCCCGGTATCAATACCGAGCCATCAGCTCGACCCCGATCTCAATACCGGGCCATTAGTTCGACCTCGATCTCAATATTGGGCAGCCAGTTCATCCCCGATCTCAATATCGGTCCATCAAATCAAGCCTGATCTTAATACCGGGATATCAATTCAGCCCTGGTCACAACCCAGGAGGTACAGTTAAGCCCCGATCACAACCAAAAGGTCCTGTTCAGCCAAGAGATAACCCTGGGAAGCCAATCCAACCTTCAGAGACAAACCCAAAGCATCACATCTGCCCCGGTCTCAACCCGGGAGGTATAGGTCAGCCCCAGTCTTAACTCGGGAGGTATAGGTCAGCCACGGTTTCAACTCGGGAAGTCAGGTCAACTTTGGAAATAGTCCTGAAGCATAACAACACCTCCAAAAGAAAACCTAAAGTGACCAAGTCAACCTCAGAGAACAACATTGAGGACAAACAGACTCAAATGGGATCCAAACCTTCGAAACAACCCCAGGAAGTCAGCCGAAGGCCATGCCGACATTGAAGGCAACCCCGGGAGGGGCAAAATGGTCTTTTTATCAACTTGAAGCTGATTTGGTCAAACTCAAGTCAAATTGATGTCACCAAAGTTAGAAAGAACCATAACTGTGATCCCGAGTGAAAACAGCGCAAGACGGCTTGACGGATAAACTGCGGGGAAACAAAGACCCAGTTATAAACCCGTATTTTTGGACATGAAAAGGTTAAATCCTATGTCATTATGGCACCCTCGGAAAGGGCTTTCCAAAAAGGTATAGCACGCTTCAAACGGACGCTCTGATCAAAATTTAGAAAGTTTCAAATCTGACCTTGCATTGCTCGAGTGTACATACTTTAGGGCGATGGGGCCCGCCACCAGGGGCCTACCATGTGGTGCCACCGTGGAGAGAGTGGAAGCACTTGGGTCTATATATATGAGTGCTCCCCCCCTCTGATTTTTAAGTTAGAAATCGTTCTGGAGCCCTGCCCGTTTCGTTTCTCGACCAAACTTTTGTCTTCCTAACCCAAATTTTTTTGCTCTAACACGTACATATACCCACATACTACCACATATCAGAAAATAACAGGTAGATTTGGACGTTTAAGGCCTACAATTTGGCAAAAAGCCCGTGTAGCAGTCCATTGTGAGTATTTTTACGATCAGCAAGTTAATACTACTTCTTTGCACTTTTATACACTTGCACGTTAAGTTTCGTTTCCTAAATATGCACAGAACTTAGTTCCTTGGCCGGTTTCGTCAACATTTGGTACATTTTTGCACATAAACTCAATTTTTGGAATTTCTACAACTCGAATTGAAGATCCGTCGCTTCCAGTAGCTTCAGCATACTTGCATCTTTATGTTAAGCAACTTCGCCAGACTGAGTTATCTTCCCAGTCCGGGTTTGACTTCTTTTTATATATTTAACTGTATATATACTAACTTTTCAATTCTGTCAAGCCCGGATGTCAAATCCGAGGTAGTTTACTGCTTTTATATATATTTATGCATATATAAGCAGCCTTCACCACCACTGGATTCTCTTCCCAGTCTTGGTTGACTACATTTCTGTCTCTATATATATATTTATATATTTTAGTTCGGCCTGGATTATTCTGTGGCCTTTTACTGCTTTTATATATAAATATGCATATATAAACAAATTCACCACACTAGGTTATCTTCCTAGTCTTGGTTGACTACTTTTCTATACATTTACATTCCCGTCCGGCCTGGATTATTCATGTGGCCTTTTTACTATTTTTGTACATATCTGCAACATTCACCACACTGGGTTATCTTCTCAGTCTTGATTGACTACGTTTCTATCTATTTCAATTTCAGTCCGGGCACAAACGTGAAAACCCATTGCCCTTTTTACTATTTTTATATATATATTTCAATTCTGTCCAGCCTGGATCATTCCGTGACTTTTATACAGCTTTAAAAATATATATATTTCAATTCCAGTCTAGGCATCGGTGTGAAAATCCATCGCCCTTTACAGCTTTTGCATATATAACTGTATATATATTGCTTTACTCACTTTTCATTAAACTGCTGCTTTTAATATTCATTTTATATGAATTGTCACTGACATATCTGCGGGCGAACTAGATTTATTTAAATCTCGCCAACTCTAGCTTTTAAACTGTTCAAAAAAGGTCCAGACAAAACTGAGAAGCTAGAATGACTAAGATTTATTCAAATCTAGCTTTTTCTCTAGTTTCAGTTGTAAAAGCAAACTCGCGACCCTTAGATCGCTATCTAGTAGGAACGAGACGCTTTGGCCACGCGCAGCCAGGATTTTCTGATGAATCCTTGGTTCCATTGCGACGTGAGGATGTATATATCTGTTTCTGTACAAATTTGAGCTGTGCAGATTTATTGGCTATCATATGTGAGCCTAGGAATCGTGGGATTTATGATCAAACTGATTAGAATCTGATTCCCACGATGGACAAACTCTACTTTACGAATGTACCCTATCAGTTTTTCTGTAAAAATGTACATACAAAAGACCTTAAAATGGTTATCTGGATTTAAGGTCTCAACATAGTGAAAAAAATGGATTGCCATGTCAGCGTCCCTCCGATGGTTTTCATGCCCATGAGGAGATCGACACTTGTATTTATTTCTGTGGTCGACGATGCTTCGCATCCCGATAAATCACCATTCAAATGCAAGCCTTAAGGCTATAAAGATAAAAAATGAAAGTATCAACAGGCTTCAATTCCTATGTTAGCGTAAGGGTTTGATAACCAGCTTTCAAAACATCATTTTTAATTCAATCAAAAGAAAAGCTTTTGCAAATCAAATTAAACACTTTTGTAAATCAAATCAAAGACTTTTTGCAAATTAAATCAAACCCTTCGTATATAGGTTCAACGAAGCAAAGCACTACTTTCAATTAATCAATCAAACATAGGCCCAATTTTCAAACAGCATTCACACACGCATTTTAGTTTTAAGGGAAATATTGAAAAGAAGCGGTATCGTGTTTACACGGGAGTCATGCGGTTCCTAACACCTTCCCCACACTTAACCAAGCCCCCGAGCTCAAAACTTTGTTTTCAAAGATCAAGTTTAGACAATGTCCAACAATTGGGCCTCTTTCAAACAAACTCGGTTGAGTTGGTACAACTATTTTAAATCTACCAACTGGCGACTCTATAAAATGTTCAAATCGTCGATATGATATATGTTGGCCTTTTCCTAAAAAACCCTTCAAAACCTTTTTCGCAATTAAAAGAGTGAGGGTAGAGATAACTTAGGAAGAGAGAAAGATCCGGGTTGTGACCCAACCCGTGGATTTTTTTTCGACGTCGACAGGTGGCGACTCTGCTGGGGACAGTAGAGGGCTTAGGACACTTTCAAATCTTTTCAAAGCATTTCCCTTTCAAAACTATGAATGCGTGAATTCTGCGTCTCTACATTGAATGAATACGTGAATGCTGCGTCTTTACATTGAATGAATATGAATGAATGTTTTCCTACTTTTAGTGCTTTGCACCTATATTAGTGCTTCGCACCAACTATCATCATATGCATACGGTGAGGGCGATGTATGTGAATGTATGTTATGTTCCTCTCACAAGGAGGCAAAACCCGTCGGTGATAAGTAATGTCTCTGGTGATCGACTAAGTCTCTGGGGCTCATGAAAATGCACCACCCAGATTCGCTCCAGTTGAAAGATCGGATTAATTTCCCCTCTAGTAGATTGTGATGATCTAGGGACCTTCATGCCAAAAAGCCGCACGAGAGTAACCTAAGATAGGCCAGCCTCTGATTAACCAAATTCGACGGGAAGCTTCTTCATGCCTTCCTCTTTCAATTCAATATCAAGTTTTCAATGTAAATATCATAATGAAAGATTTACATTTCTTGTCATATATCTCTTGTCATCCTGTTATCAAAATAACTAACCCCTGTTTTGTAGGAAAAAAATTAAAAACTACATCATAACATGCATACTATCCTTACCTACCTCAGGAAATTGACACACCTACATTTTGTTATAGGTGAAAAATTGGTCCTGTCACTAGATCTAAGGCTAAGAAAGCACTACGTCCATCCACGAACATGACTTCGAGTGCTCAACCAGAATCTATCCCTGTATCTAGGGAAAGGTTTGAAGGACTGAGAAGTCAGATAGCCGAATTGGCCGATTTTTTAAAGGAACAAAGCAAGGCCCTTAAAGGGAAGCAAACCCAAACTCACATAATCCTTGGTGGTAGTAGTAGCAGTCAAGAGACTGAAAATAATGAAACTCAAATTCCTGGACCACAAAATCAGGACACAACCAACAAAACCTCTGAAATCACCATCCTCAAAAAAGAACAGGAAGCTGGTGACATTCTAAAGAAAGTACAACAAATGGAGGAAACTCTCCGGTTTATCAAAGGGACTGGGGCATTCGGCAGTGTTAATTACTCCGACCTCTGTATATTCCCCGGGGAATGTTATCTCAAAAAATTTAGAACTCCTGATTTTAAGAAATACGATGGAATGGGAGACCCCTATACACATCTGAAAGTATTCATCAGAGAACTCGGATCCTATGCAGAGGACGAGAAGTGGTTTTATGACCACTTATTCGGATAGTAACCAGCTTGTTTCGTTGCTTAAACTCAAGTAATCCTGTGCTTTTAATATGTTTTTCTTGTGTTTTGCAGTTTTCATGTTTAGGAACTCTTCGAGTGCAATTTGAGTGTTAAAGGACCAAAGATGGCCTAAAAGGGGCAAAGCACAGAAAGTAGCTTAAATTATAAGGAAGGTAAGATGGCATGGCAAAGGAGCAATGGTTTGTAATGCAGCAATGAGGGCAAATGGAGCAAGAATGGAATGATGGCATGACAATGGGAAGGAAATGCAATCCGGACATCGTTTGGGGGTTTCATGTTCATTTTATATTCATGGATTAGAACTTGGGTCATGTTGTAGAGCATCTTATAAGATTTTCGGAACATCTTGAATCATCCCAATCGGAGTTCGGAGGCGAGAGTTATGCCCCGTATACCAACGAACGTTAAACTTCACGGTTTTGAGTTTTCATGCACAGCTGTCACTTGGAACTCAATTTCAGCCTTCATCTATCCATTATTTCTCAATGCTCAAAGAATAAAAGTTGTAGATCTCTTCGATAGCTTCTATTTGATAGGTCGTAGACCTCATAACTCCTCCCGGATCAAAAGTTATGTCCGTTTTACCAGAGGACTCTGCAACAGAAAATCCTTGGCGCGGGCGCGCGGATTTTAGGGCATTTTTGGGCGCGGCCGCGCCAGTCCCCAGCTGTGCTAGACTTGACTTTTCAATTGAACGGGACTTGGCTTTTGATTGGGATATAAGGGGGCTCATTTGTGGCCAGAAATAGCATCATATATTGGCCCTAAGCCCTAGTTCCTCTCTTTTCTTCCTTCACATCTTGTTTAGTCTAGATTAGGAGTAGATTAGAGAGTAAATTAGTGATACTTTAATGTTAGTTAGTTAGATTCTAGGGTTTTGTTAGTGTGTGAAGATTGAAGCAAGTAATAGCATCAAGATCCAAGCTTGGAGAAGACACAAGATTTGCATTTCTTTATCTCTTACTCTCCTTGTATTAAATTGTATTCGGATGATGTTTATCTAACTTGTGGATAATATATTCAAGTTATTTATGACTTAGTTTATATTTTGGGGTTTCAATGGAACCCAACACATAGTTTGTATTGATTGCTCTCTCTTTGCTATTATTATGAATTGGTTATCATAACTTGTGCTTTTAGATTGATTTCTTGTGAACCTGTATGAACTTGACAAATGGATTATAGGTTTAGACCTAGTTATGATATCATGCGAAAGTTAGAGATTCTTGCGGGTAATCTATGAGATTATGTGACGTGTGTCTCATTCATTGTCCTAAAGAGTTGATAATTTGTTAGTGTTTAGGATAGAAATATCCCTAAATGCCGTATGCAGCCATTTGAGAATCTAATCGTAATGACTTCCTATGCGAAAGTTGGTAATTGATAGAGTAGTTAACGAGATTTCCCGTGACATGTGTCTTGTTAATTGTTCTGGATATTAGTTGCTTGATAGTGTGTAGGATAGACATATACCTACATGCCGCATTAGGAAGATTCATAGTTGTCCATCGAAAGAGGCTATTATGTAATCGTGATTTCTCGGTTGTCAATTCTAGGTGCTTATTATTCTAAGTGAGAGAGTTAAGAGATTCGAACGAAGTGTTGGGGGAAATTGTAATCCCATGTCTTCATTAACTGAATTTACCCTAGGATTAGTTATTGCATGTTTTAATTCTTGCCTAGTTTAACTTAGCTTTAATAATTCATTCTCCTTCTCGCCTGTTTAAATAAGATTGAGATGATTATGAGCTAGTGCTTTGGTGACCTATTATCCGTTAATTCTCCGTGAGAACGATCTTTACTTACTCTTTATTACTCGTTGGCCGCGTATACTTGCGCGTTAATTGTGTCATCTAATCGGACCAACAATTCACAGCTGGGAAGAGCTGGCCCATGCTTTCCTCAGTCAGTACAGCTTCCAATCTCAGCTGGCTCCAGATAGATACCAAATAACCAAGATCAAGAAATAGAGTACCGAATCATTTAGAGAATATGCCCAACGATGGAGGCGAGTTGCAGCACAAGTCACCCTAGCCATGACTGAGTCTAGGATAGTCACGACCTTCATCGATATCCAAGAAGCTCCATATTATGAGAAGGTCCTAGCAGGCATAGGAAAACCATTCTCTGAGATGATCAAATACGACGAAATGACAGAGATGGGCATGAAAGCAGGCAAGATTAAAGATCTCAAGGCCTTGAAAGTAGTCGCTGATGTGAATATTTTATATTCTCGCAAGTGCACGAATCGAATACTTAGTATAGCTTACAAGTGCGAGGTAGAACCCTAGGGACTTGACGGATGGAACATATTTATCTCACTAACTAATTCTAATTAATTCCTAATCTAGCTTAGAAATTTTGAGGGAATTCTTATCAAATAAAAATACGGGAATAAAATAATCAATAATAAAATACTAGGGTGGCAGAATCATATAATTGATATCAGTTTCCTAAAATTCATGCCCAATAAACTCTACTTTTTATCTCGCACTAATTTGGTCTCTCGACTTTATTAGATGCGGAAAATAAAATCAATTAAGTCCAATTATTTTGTAAAATCAAATTGTTAATTCTTTCAAAGCCAAACATATGTATAAAATCAAAACACTCACTATTTCCATTAATACACAGTTTATATCTGCTTTGAGCAAATCATAAACTAAATCCAATAAATAATAATGAGAATCCAACCTTATTTTTTTATCAATAAAAATAGGCATCCAATAGAAAGAATTATTTTTAACGCGAAAGCACTAAATTGGTAGAATCAATTGGCATGAATATGTGCAATGAAATCAATCAATTATATTCATCCTCAATCTAGCCTAACATGCTTGAAATTAAAACACAAAACATAATAAAATTATGCATAATCAAATAAACAGAATACCTAATTTGAATGTACCAATTAAATTGAAGAAGAAAATAAAATAAAATAATCTGAATTGTAATATTCACAAAATATTCTGTTCCAAATAATAAAAATGATATCTTAGGTATTCAAACTTAAAGAATTAATTGAATGAAAAATTGTTCGTGAATTGCTAAAAAATGAATGAATATACCAAAAAGTAGTACCATTAAAAGGGGAAAAAATTGAAAGTTGCTGCACGTTACAAATTACGAAACTCAATTCCGATATCTGGAGGCCAAGTTATCAGCCCATTTGCCTAACTTATTAAAACAAAAAATAATATTCAAAAAAAGAACCAAAAGCAGCCTCGGGCATCAAAACATCACAGAACCATAGACATAACACCTCATATTTATTAGGCATACGTTAAAACTTTCAGGACTCGATTCCGATATCAAGAGGCCGAGTTATCAGCCCGTTTTTCTAACTTGTTAAAACTTAGAACATTAGTCGATAAAGAGACCAAAGCCTCGGCTGTCGAAATGACTCCCAACTATAGACATAGAATCTCATAGATATTATTCACACGTTAGAACCTACGGAAATCGATTCCGATATTCGGAGGCCGAGTTATTAGCCTGTTTGCCTAACTTGTTAAAACTTAGAACAATAGTCAAAAAAGAGATCAAAACCCGACTCAGGCGTTGAAATGACATGCAACCATAGACATAGCACCTCATAGATAATAGGCACATGATACAACTTACGAGACTTGATTCCGATATCTGGAGGATGCGTTATCAGCCCGTTTGCCAAACTTGTTAAAACTTAGAACAATAGTCAAAAAAGAGACCAAAACCCGCCTCGTGCATTAAAGTGACACGCAACCATAGACATAACACTTCATAAATATTAGACACACATTATAACTTACGGGACTCGATTCCAATATCCGGAGGCCGAGTTATCAGCCCATTTGCCTAACTTGTTAAAACTTAAAACAATAGTCTAAAAAGATACCAAAACCCGCCTCGAGCGTCGAAATGACATGCAGCCATAGAGATAGCACCTCATAGATATTATGCACACATTACAACTTACGGGACTCGATTCTGATATCTGGACACCGAGTTAGCAGCCTGTTTGCCTAACTTGTTAAAACTTAGAACAATAGTTGAAAAAGAGACCAAAACCTGCCTCGGGCGTCGAAATGAAACGCAACCATAGACATAACACCTCATAGATATTAGGCACACGTTACAACTTACGGGATTTGATTCCAATATCCGAAGGCCGAGTTATCAGCTCGTTTACCTAACTTACATAATTTGAAGAACACAAACTAAAATTATTTAAATATGCTCTCTTTTGGACTTCGTTATTAATATTTTAATTTTATAGGGTCTTGTTGATGAGCCTCGTGGGGTTGGAGGCAGTAGCGCAGGCGATGGCCTTAGAGGAGATAGTGAGGACCGCCGAGCTAATGCTGATGATGCTATAGAGGGTGGGACCGGTGGTGGTACGATAGATGGCGACGATGATGATATTGGTACTCCTAATCTGGGGATGCAGTTAGTTTATGATTATATGTTGACTTTCATGTATGCACTTATACAGTTTTTGCGTTGTACAGACTAGAGTTTTGTATCCAATTAGGTTGATGGTTTATGTATCTAACTAAATTGATGAAAGTTTCATGATGATTACATTTTATATCTACTAACATCGTACGACCTCACTACAAGAAAAAGACTTAATTCCTACGGAATATTCCCTCAGAAATAAGACTAATCCGTCAGACATACTCTATTTCCGACAAAATTATCCGTTGGAAATTCGGTCGTATTTACACGCGTCAGAGATAAGTTCCATTGCAAATTTCGTCGATCTTTTATTATTTTTGACTGAATTATTACCGACAGATTTTTGCCTGATCTAAGGTGACTTTGACGGACTAAATACAAGGGAACAATTTCGTCGAGTTTAAGGTAACTTCGACTGACTAAATACGAGGGAATAACTCCGCCGAGTTTAAGAGCCACTAATGTCCAACGGATTTTTCTCTCAAAAATAACTTATCTTCGACAAAAAATTAAATTGCCTAAAATAATATTAAAATCCAAGATCGACGGAATATTCCTTCGGAAATAAGGTAGTTTCGACGGAAAAATAAATTTATTAAATTATTTTTTGAATTAGTCTGAGAATTAAATCCGACGGAATATACGTCGGAAATAGCTTATTCCGTTGAAATTAACCATTTTTTAATAAATATTTTAAAATTGCAATTTCCAGGTATTTAAACTCATTTATGTACCAGTAACCTGTTTTGTCCCAATACAGACAAACAATAATATATTTCACATCCAAATATTCAACGTAGCGCTAAAAACCTATACCACTTCGTAACAACAACGTAATCTACTAACTGATCATCATCAACATCTCAAGCTAACAATTACAAATATAAGCTAATGTTCTATCCTCACATCAACAACAATATGTACAAATGTTTTACAATTTAATGAATAACATGAATACAACGTAATCTACTTATACAGACACAACTAGACTACAATATGTAAAAATGTTCTACAAATGAATAATATGAATACTAATGAACTATAAACTAGTAAAAGTATCATCATCGGGCGGAGGTGGAAGATGCTGCTCTGGTGTATGAAAATATCGGTCGTCCTTCTGGTCGTCATCGCCAGTCCGCTCGTCATCGCCATCCTATTGAAAGAATTATAAATAAAAATCATTAGTCCGTATATATGTGAGAATTAACAAGATAGCATTAATTGAAAATAACATAAACATGCAGAATACCTGAGTAGGCGGGGGATGACAAAAAGCCTCCTCCAAGAGGGTAATCACCATCTGGAGCATCTCGCAGCTGAAAGCGTCGAACTGCTCATGCGGTAATCCCGTACTATCTGCGGAGGCCCCTGCTATAATATCCTGAGCAAGCTGGTGAAGACGAGAACTGCTAGGCAACTGCTGACGGCGAAATATCAGATCGGTATGGAACCTATCTGACACAGACGCTATCAGCCTGTGGAATAACTCGTCATCCAAGTCAACGCCCGTATGCGATGGTTCGACATGTGCTTTCGAACGCTGGCGATGACTAGAGCCTACAAAAATATATTGTTCCATTACTAATAATAATTTATATAATGTGATAAATTATGATAATTTCGTGAAACATAAAAAATATTATTACCTCCAGGTAGTGTATATGCAGTATCCTCGGCAGACCCAACACTCGATACCTGCCCGTATTGCTAGTAGGGGGATCCTGAGATGTGACCCATAGTCTCTGCTCCTCATCCCGATCTAATACAATATTGGGAAGGGGGTGGTGGAATCTAACAGCTCAGAACCCCTCTTAATAGCCTCCAACTCCGCTATACGTTAGTCCCGAAGTTCTAAAATCGGTCCTGTAATTTATTTTGTATACGTGAGTTAATTATATCATTTTATTAACGATTAAATATTAATAAAATCTAAATAGTAAGATGAGTTTTACCCGTATAGCTAATGTTGCCTGAGACAAAGCACGCTCGTCCTTAGGTATGTGGGCTCTATCCCAAAACTCTAACATGGTTGGATCTCAGCCCAAGGTCCTCCTCAAGGCCTAATAAAAACATTCATAAAATAGGTACTAAGTATTTGTGTGAGAACTTGATAACTAAATAACTAAATACAACGCACTTACTGTCTTCGCCTCCTCGAACGACTGAGAAATAGTGGTGTGTACTATGCGGTGCTGGCCATGGTTCTTCTTCGCCTGCTCAGACTTCTTCTTGAAGTCATCAGCATCCCAGTGCGCACACATAGCCTTCCAGGCTAAATCGAAGACTATACGGGGCTGGTGATCTCTGATGGTGGTCCCGGGCAGGTCCTCAACTGCCCGGTCTGCCCTCTGTCGCATCTCATACAGCTAATCGGAGTAATTCTTAGCGACATGTGAAATAATCACATCGTCGCCAGCTATTTGAGATACTCGGGTCATATCTATAATAAATCTATAACAAAAGTTTAAAAATTAGGAACAATTGATTTCGTCGAACTTAACAACTATGAACTAATTAATATGATATGATTAACTTACGTGAAAATATCGCAAGACAGTCTGCATAAAGGTGGCATCGTACCTTGCATACTGACAATAACGCATGCACCCGGTCGGGAGGTGCATCAAACAGATAGCGTGTAGGGTGTGCTTAGCTACCGGGTCTAGTATACTACAGTAAAAATATAACAATACGTGTTACGTGAATTGTGTTTTGCAATAACCGACATAAATATTAAATTGTTATTGCAATAATAGATTAACATTTGCTGTCCAGAATCAACATCCACCGGTACTGTAAGTGGAGCTGCCAGCGGACGACCAAAGATACCGAGGTTCGTCCCTCGGTGTCGTCGACGAGGTGCATCTATAAAATTTAAAAATTGAGTCAATAAACAAAAACTAATGCAGCTTGAGATATATTTAAATCCTAGTTCAGACAACCTACTAGCTCCTGAAGACAAGCCTCCATCATGGCTACCATCTCCCGATCCACCGCGCCCACCACCGCGTCGACCTCCACCGCTATGTCTAGCCATGAATATGCTACTGTAATAACCAATTTGGTAGATTATGAATATGTATATATTAACATTATGGTATTTACTAATAAGAAATCTTTTTAGATTACGTACATCATCAAACCCTTCAGATTCAACGTGTATATCATTCTCAGATTCGGTATCTTCCTCATCCTTAATTTTGAGATCAATTTTGTCATCGTTATCATCCTCAACGACTACATAATCATTCACGACGACATTTTCCTCAACATCCTCATCGTCAGGTATGTCAATAACATCAGTTGTCATCACATCTTTAGCATTTAACATTACTTGCATGGGGTAGCTAACATCTTCTTGCAGCGCTTCATCCATCCCAAAGATGTTCTTAGCATCAAATGCACGTGTTTTAGTTATGACAACTGTGTACCAGGGGCTTCGAGTATTTACGACATTAGGAGTGTAATCAGCATGAGACGATGGACCAACTACCTCATTCCTACTTCAACGGTTGTGCTTCGTTGAGACAACGTCATCAAAATACAATGTGCCGAAGTTGACAAGCTCTTCCTCCGTATAGCATTCGACAATTGAACCCTCTACATGAGCTTTGTTATTGACCTTTTGTTTTAATCGGTGCATATACCTAAAATAAGTATCATACAATATATATAAGTATTATTAATATGAGCAACATAATGTAATTTGTAGTTTATATTACCTCTCAAAAGGATACATCCACCTATATTGCACTAGTCCTCGAAGTTTGAGCTCATACAGTAAGTGAATAGGCAGATGTTCCATCGAGTTAAGGAATCTTGGAGGGCAGATCATTTCGAGCTTGCAAATGGTAAGCACAATATTATTCTCCATGTGCTCCACATCACTATACTTAATTATAGTTGAACAAAGATTCCAAAAGAAATTTGAAAGTTCGGTCAATGCATCCATAACTTTTCTGGGTAACATCTCACGAAATGCAATTAGGATCAACTTCTGCATGAATACATGACAATTGTGACTCTTGAATCCAGTAATTTTTAATTGCTCAACTTTACAACATCGCGATATCTTAGACGCATATCCATTTGGGAGCTTTAACCCACTTACACATGTCTTCAACTTGTTGCTTAGTAAGATAAAATGGAGCTTTAGGTTTCGTATTGTTAGGGCGAAGCAACAATTCTGGTCCGATGTTCAATGCCTCCAAATCTTTTCGTGCATTATCAATGTCTTTGGTTTTACCACTCGCATCTAATATGGTGTAAAATAAGTTCTCAAAAATATTCTTTTCTGTATGCATAACATCTATACAACGACGAACTGAAAGTGTGACCCAATACGGCAACTCAAACCATATGGGCGAGTGTGTCCAATTATGAGTCTTCCCGTACCCAGCTGCTCTCAATTTACTTTTCTCCTTCCCCGGCAAAGGAAAATGAAGATCGTTCAACCAGCCCAAGACCTCACTACCCGACAGTCGACCAACACCCCCTTCTTCTCTGTCTTTCTGTTGAACTGTGGAGACATCTTTTTATAATTATGATCAAGAGGCAAGAATCTACGAGATGCTCCAAAGAAACTACATTTTTGCCCATGCTGCAACTGATTGCCTTGCACATCCCCCATACACACTGGATATGACAGCTTCCCATGAGTTGACCAACCACTAACCATCCCAAGAACCGAAAAATCAGTGATAATCCATAACAAGGCTGCCTTCATCACAAAATTCTCGCAGATCGATTTATCATACGTTTGGACCCCAGTCTCCCACAACATCTTTTGTTCATCTACTAACGGTCGAAGGTACACATTAATGTCTTTTGTAGGACTTTTATCCCCCGGTATGAGTAAAGTCAACAACAAATACGGATCCCTCATACACATTGATGGTGGAAGATTCTATCGAGAATAATTCTGTCGAACTTAAAGGTTTTTCTTGTAAGGCCTTTATCTATGTGATTACGTTGTCTACATATTTGATGGTTGATAGCAAAAGATTTGATTGTTTTTGATATGCGTTCGTGAATAATTATTTGTTTTTCTTTAGTTTTTAACAGGTACAATTATGTATATGTAAATGAGAAGGGGAATTTTGTAGTTTTATTTTTTTTAAAATAAGGTTATTGGCGACGGGGTCAATAGCGACGACATTCCCGTCACTAATGACCTACAATAGCAGTTTTAATGACGGACAATTAATTCTTTAAATAATTTAATTAAAGACCATTGGCGACAGACCAAAAGTCATTAGTAACGGCTGGCCCTTCGCTAATGACCATTTTAATAAATAATTTTTAATAGTCATTGGCGATGGACAGTCCGTCGCCCCTGCCGTCGCCAATGAGTCATCGCCGACGGACAACTGTCGCCAATGACTTGGAGCCAGGGGCGGCGACCCCTGGTGCGATAGGAGTGGCGACGGGCGTTGCCATCGCCAATGACCTCATTGCCTACGACAGGGGGGCCATAGGCGACGACAAAGCTCGTTGCCAATGACCTTTTTTTTTGTAGTGCAAGTATTTAATTGAATAAAATTTTAGAAAAAATAATTTGATAACAAAACTTGCTTTTGTGAGTTTGGAGGGATGTGAAGGGAAGGGAAAGTATAAGATGGGAAGGGATTATAATTTTCCCGTTTGTGAGTTTTAAAAATGAATGGAAGGGATGATAATTTAATTATGTTTTCTCTTGTTTGTGAGTTTAGAAGTAAGGAAGGGGAGAGAGTTTAATTTTAATACTACACTACTAAGGAATTATTTTTCGATCACCAAGTATGCAAGCAAGAATGGAGGTAAACTTCTTAGAGTTAAAGCATAAGAATATGTCGATTTCAGAATACGCCGCCAAATTCAACGAACTAGCGAGATTCGCTCCGTATCAAATGGACACTGAGGTACGAAAGGTGCGAAGGTTTGAGAATGGACTGAAGCCAGGGATATTTAGCAAGGTAGCTGTGTTGCAGATTAATACATTTTCGGCCCTATTGGAAAAAACAATCATTGCCGAAGGAGGAACTGAAGTCGTGTTAAGGTATCATCAGGAAAAGAAGAAAAAGACGAATGAAGGAGGTAGCAATGGAGGAAGTAACACCAATAAGCGTAAGTGGAATGACAATACCCAATTGGGAAAAAAGTCAGGAGATAGTAGGAAGAGAGGTGAGCTGTGTGCAGTTAGCGGTAAAAATCATCAGGGAGTATGTTTGAAGGGAAAAAGAGTGTGTTTTAACTGTGGACAAGAGGGACACATCTCTCCCAATTGTCCCAGTCCAAAGAAGATACAAGATTGTTTTTCGTGTGGATCGCTAGATCATCAAATTCGTAACTGCCCAAAGAAGAATACAGAGAGAGGAAGCAACAATAGAGGAAACAGCAGTGGGACACTGACGATCAAAGGACCTGCTCAATCGGAAAGATCGATGGTGCGCACATTAACATGACTGTTCAAGACGCAGTGGCTACAAAAGAAGTGGTGACAGGTAAAGATTTCACTTAGTAATATAACTGTGTACATTTTATTTAATAGATATCACTACGAGGTACTGTTCCTTTACAGGTCTGAGTCACAGGTTGATATATGAGTTACAGGTTAGTATTACGTAGATAGATATGAAGGAATTGATGATACAACTTTAAAAAGTTATTAGAACACGAGTCTACCCATATGGTCTATGGTAACCCTTAGAGGTTCCAAAGTAGAGTAAGAGAAAGCACAAGTTTCTTAATATATTAAAGGAATACCATTGTGAATATGATACCTAAATACAATAGGTAAATATGAGCTATGCCAAGTCAAATGAGACTTGAATTAAGCACATATTTTCAGCCCTGAATTAGGATAGGAAAGAATACATGAAGTAATAAATACGATTAGAGTAATTCAATAAATAAGTGTCTAAGGATAAACATAATTTATATATAAGGTTATAGTGATTCCGGGGACAGAATACTTATAAGGAGCGGAGAATGTAAGGACTATAACGACCCCAAAATTCTTACAATATAATTCTCATTCTCGATCGTTAACAATACAATTTTAATCTATCTTTACATCATTATTCGATATTAAAATCACTAAAAATGCAGAATATTTAAAACTTTTATACAATCTTTCTTTATTACCCTGAATCGCAACCTTTACATTACAAATATTTGATTCAATTCTATTACATGAATCGCTTCCTCTAAGTTACTATACAAAGTATTACATCACAAGCAATATCCATTATACATCGGATAGCTCAACTGTAAGACCCCAAATTTTATGAATAAGATTTAATTTTCTTTATATATTATTTTAAAATAGTAAGGTGTTGATTTGATAAATGTGATAAGTTATGGGTGAAATGTGCAAAGTTTACAAAGTAAGCAAGTGGTTATAAAATATTCGTTGTGTCGGAGAATATTTGTTTGGTCAAGGAATATTCTTTTTGTCGGAGAATATTCGTACGACAGCGCAGTCATTGGTGGACCCCACAACAGAATGAATGTCAGATATAGAAAGCGACAGAAGTAACCTTTTTATAAAAATAACTGCAAAACTGTTACCGTTAGTACTGTTGAAATATCCGGTGGTTAAAATACAGTAATACGTGGTGTTGCACAGTAGCACACGGTATTGCACAGTATTTTGAATTATTGATTCTTACGTAGGAAGGCACTTACTCAATTATTGTTACAGTAATTACTGTTTAATATTTTATATTATTGATTCAATAATTGCATAATATTTTATTGGTTCAATATTTGCTACGTTGATATGTTATATCAATAAGTGCTACTTTGCTATTTTATATTATTGATTCAATAATTATTATTGCACATTATTTCAAATTATTAAATCAATAATACAAATTATTTGAATAATATTATTAGATAGTATTATTGGCAATGTCTAAGGAAGTTCTGTTTAGGAAAGGGGTTGATTAATTGTGCGCCAGTAAGGAGAAATCCTTATCGGAAGGCCCCCTCTTTCCTGGGAACGACCTGGTTGTCAATATTGTAGTTCTGTAATATTATTTGTGAATAATTAATTTTTGATATATATGATAACGAAATATTTATTCAATGTGGATTTAAACGGAGGAATTTTTAACATGTGACATTTGTTGAAAGTTGGTATTTTATCTTGTCAAATAAAATAATTTATTCAAATATATTATTATAATATTACGTTATAGTAGTATGATGTGATTATATAGTAGTATGATTTTTTTATAATTTGAATGGTAACATTATTATAGTAAATTCATTGTATAAAAGTTAAACGAGGTGGAAGAGTGTAAATTGAATTTGAACTCTTATGATGCAAACAATGATGTCATCGGAGCGATGAGGTAAGCAATGATGTCATCGGAGCGATGAGTTAAGCAATGATGTCATAGATCGGTGATGTAAGCGATGATGTCATAAATTATGGCAAAAAGACTATTTTACCCTTACTCTGCCGAGCCTATAAATAGAAGCTCATTTCTTCATTATTTCTCACCAATTCACTAAAGCTATAGAGAGAGAAAGTATGGAGAGAATAAGAGAGAAAGAAGAAGAGTATTCTGCTATTACGTTAGTGCAGTCTCCAAATTTTAAGGTAAGGGGTATTATTTCTTTCGTATTCATGAAGAGAGTTATTTTCTTTCAATACTTGTAAGGGTTGTTATTCCATTCTTTATTATTCTGTTGGAATAACCTGTCTACGTGGACTACCGCATGCATGGTGAAATCCTGTTGTTATTCCATTCTTTATTATTCTGTGGGAATAACCTGTCAACGCGGACTACCGCATGCCTGGTGAATAACCCTTCGTATTCAGCTGTTATTAAATTGTGAAAACAATCTGTTTGAGCGGACTACCTCCAGACGGGTGAAAATCCAATTGCAGTTTCGTATATTGTTTCATTTCAGATTCCTAACTCTAAACTTACTACGGTAAGTATTGCTTCTCTAATTCCTGAAATGATCAGATATTACTTGAGTTTTGTGCTTCATCTAATATTATTTCACTGAACTATTGGTTTGAATTTTCTTGTTAAATTTTTATCTATTCATGTCGAGTTACTATTCACGAGTTACTATTCACGGGGTCTATTCACGATAAAAATTTTTTTTTCTTTCCAAATCATCTTTGATGGGATCCAGGTTTTGATCTTCATTCTTGAACTCTGGATAAATTCTCTAATTTGTCCTTTATCTCATTAGATCCGTTATTCGTATTATTTTTCATCATCCTCAGTTCTAAATGATGATATAACTGAATATTTTTGACCTGTAGTGCAAAGATGAATAATTACGTGATGAATATCTTTGGCCTGTAGTGCAAAGATGAATGATTACCTAATGAATATCTTTGGCCCGTAGTGCAAAGATGGACAGGTGTTGAGATGAACATGACTAACTGATGATACAAATGAATATCTTTGGCCCGTAGTACAAAGATGGATATTTGATTCGAGATGTATATTGATTGATGTTACAGGGATAAAATATTGATGATGGACTTTTAAATCAAAGAAAATAGTAGGCATCATTCTCTACTTAACTCTTCTAATGAATTATTATTTCCGCTGCGAATATTGATCTAAAACTTGTTGTCCATAATATTTTATCTGATTTATTGAAGGCTAACGATAATTTGTTTTTCATTATCTTAGTCATAATATTCTTTATTGGGCTAGTTGAGCTCACCCTTTTCTTCCATTGTTCTCTTCAAGAAATGAGAATATCGTGCATACTAGTCGGGGAATGGAGTGATGGTTCGAGTTAGAGCTATAGAAGTCCTCACTATTTTTCTTATTTAAAATAGTGTGATAATAAATGTAATGAGGACTTAGTTTGAATGTTAATATTTTCTATATGTCTGTATTGACACTCACAGTTGTGTGGTCGTATTTTGCACGACCGTGTGATATGAAAGATTGTATTTGAATTTTGTTGAGTGTATTTGGCGACTCAAAATGGGTTGAGTATTGAACCTATTTTGGGGGCGTCACAGTTGGTATCAGAGCTTAAGGATATGATCTCTGGCGGAGATCTGGGAATAGAACTAGGAGGGGTGAGATGAGTAAAACCTTTGCTAGTGTGTCCTACCTAAGCTTAATTGTTATTTAATTGGTCAGTTGGAACATAGGGTTAATATGTGATATGTTAATTTATTTGATTAACCTTTGTTTTGTGGCATTATTTGAGAATGGCAGCTGAAAATTTAAACAATGGAGTGAATGAGACCGTTGAGACACCTTTAATCACCAACGAGGAGAACGTGCAACAGGAAGGCTATATTCCTCCTGTAAACAACCCTACCGAAGAAATGATAAATGACGGGATGTTTAGAAGCTTTTTGTAGTTCATGCAAAACCAGACGAGGGAGACTCGTGTTCATAATACTGGTGGAAATAATAACTCGCGGCTTGTCACTGCCAAGCAGTTTAAAGAGTTGGGACCATCAGAGTTTCAGGGAAATCCAGATCCAATCAAGGCGGAAAATTGGATTAAGCAAATTACCAAGATATTTGATGTCTTGGGATGCACGGAGGAACAGAAGGTTCCATTTGCCACCTTTATGTTCTGTGGAGAGGCAGATTACTGGTGGGAATCTGTGAAGCTGGGGTGAAGCGTACCCAGCCTGCCGTACTTAAGATGTCTTGGGGAGCGTTCCAGAAACTGTTCAATGACAAGTACTTTCCAGAAAGTATTCGTCACATGAAAGAGGTAGAGTTTATCAGACTGGAACAGAACAACATGACTATGTCCCAATACGAGGCTAAGTTCGCGGAGTTATCCCGGTTTGCACCTCATTTGGTGGAGAATGAGGAACGTATGACGCGGATGTTTCTGAGAGGTTTGAAACCCGAGATTCGGCAATACCTCATTTCTCATAAATTTTCTCTATATTTCTGATGTAGTGAACAGGGCCCAGTTATTAGAACGAGATAATGATTATGTTCAACCAAGGGACGACAACCAAGGTCGTACCGGTGGCAGCAGTCATCGGAACAATGACAACCAGCAAGGAGGAAAGTATCATGCCAGAAGCGGTAACCACTCCGGTGGTAATCGTGGCCATGATAACAGAAGAAGTGAGTCGGGGGGAGATTTCAAGAAGAGAAGGTACAACAATGAGAACGTAAAGATGTCGACAACAGCACCAGCATCAACTGTTTCTAGGGGAGGAGAACGACCGCCGGTCGTATGCTATAAATGCGGGCAAGAGGGACACATCAGCCCTAACTGCACACAACAATCCAAGGTGTGTTATAACTGTAAAAAGGAAGGGCATATAGCTCGAGTGTGTCCTGTAGTGAAACCAAGTTCAGCAGGAATGGTGACTCCAAAGGCTATCCCTGACAAGTCAAAGTCAGTGGTTCCTGGAAGAGCTGTTGTCGTGACTGCCCAGCAAGCAAGGAACTCGAACGAGGTTATTACGGGTAAGCTGATAATAAACTCTTGCGAAGTTTACACTTTATTAGATACTGGTGCTACCCATTCTTTTATTTCACCTCCTTGTGCTCAACATTTGAACTTGACACCTGAGAAATTAGACTTTGACTTATCTGTTGAAACTCCGTTGGGAGAAACCTTCATTACATTTATAGTTTACAAATCTTGCTTGATTCAAATTGGTACCCTCACCCTACCTGTTGATCTTATATCTTTGAAAATACTTACATTTGATGTGATTTTAGGAATTGAGTGGTTGACCACTTATCATGCCAAAATTGATTGTTTTCGTAAAGTTGTTAGTTTTCATATTCCTAACCAACTTATTGTGCGAATTCAAACAACCAAACCACTAAAATCAATCAATGTTATTTCAAGTCATAAAGCTATTCGTTTATTGAAAAACGGATGTCAAGATTTCTTAGCCCATGTCACTGATCTAAACCAGAATATGTCAGGTTTGAATGATATTTCTGTTGTTAATGAGTTTCCTAATGTATTTCCAGAAGAACTTCTCGGTCTACCCACGGAACGTGAAGTTGAATTCTTTATTGACCTTGAACCCGGTACAAAACCCATTTCCAAAACCCCATATTGAATGGCTCCTATAGAACTTCAGGAGTTAAAGGTCCAACTACAGGAGTTGTTGGACATCGGTTTTATACGTCCTAGTACATCTCCTTTGGGTGCTCCTATTTTATTCGTAAAGAAGAAAGATGGGAGTATGAGACTTTGTATTGACTATCGGAAGTTGAACAATGTCACCATCAAGAATAGGTATCCGTTACCTCATATTGATGACCTGTTCGACCAGTTGCAAGGTGCACAATTCTTTTCAAAGATCGATCTTTGTTTTGGATATCATCAGCTAAAGATTAAAACTGAGGATATTCCGAAGACTGCTTTCAGAACTCGATACGGGCATTATGAATTCGTAGTCATGTCTTTTGGATTGACTAATGCTCCTGCTGCTTTTATGGATATGATGAACTGTGTATTCAAGGAATATTTGGATCAGTTCGTGGTTGTCTTTATTGCTGACATCCTCATCTATTCCAAAAGCCGTGAAGATCATGAGCACCACTTGAAGCTGGTACTTCAAAGGCTTCGTGAAAATAAGCTATATGCCAAGCTGAAGAAATGCGAGTTCTGGCTTGAGGAGGTAGCATTCCTTGGGCGCGTAGTATCAAAACGTGGAGTATCCTGTGGACCCGGTGAAGATTGAAGCAATACAAAGTTGGGAGCAACCGAAGTCGGTGACCGAAGTACGTAGCTTTCTGGGCTTAGCTAGTTATTGTCGGAGATTCGTGGAAGGATTTTCTCGAATCGCTACTCCATTAACTCAGCTGACTCAAAAAGATACAAAATTCGTATGGAACGAGGAATGTAAGAAGGGCTTTCAAGAGCTCAAGAGGAGACTCATTTCGGCACCTGTTCTGACGATACCATCTAGTTCGGATAGATTTGTCATTTACAGCGATGCTTAGGGCAAAGGGTTAGGATGTGTTCTCATATAACATGGGAAAGTCATAGCCTATGCCTCGCGACAACTCAAGGAATATGAGAGGAATTATCCTACTCATGATCTAGAGTTGGCAGCAGTCGTTTTTGCGTTGAAGATCTGGAGACACTACCTGTATGGGGAGAAAGTGGAGATCTGTACGGATCATAAGAGCCTCAAGTATTTCTTCACCCAGAAGGAACTCAACATGCGGCAACGACGTTGGCTTGAGCTGTTAAAATATTACGATCATACCATCCAATACCATCCTGGAAAAACGAACGTGGTAGCTGACGGGTTGAGTAGAAGATCATATGCGGGAACGAATACGATTCTTTCAAGGCCTATTTTGTGTGATTTACAAAAGATGGAGATAGAGTTCAAGACTCCAGGGACCCATGCGATGATATCAAGTATACGCGTAGAACTAGCTTTGATTGATAAAGTTAAAGCTGCTCAAGCTACAGACCCGGAGCTGATGAATATGAGGAAGAAGGTGCAAGAAGGTGCTATTCCAGAAGCAAGGATTGATGAAGAAGGAATACTTCGAGTCAACTCCAGACTTTGTGTTCCTGACGATTCTAATTTGAAGTATAGAATCATGATGGAGGCACACAACACACCATTTGCAATCCATCCTGGGAGTACCAAAATGTATCGTGATCTTCGAAATACATTTTGGTGGAGCAATATGAAGAGAGAGATCGCGGAGTTTATCTCAATGTGTTTAACATGTCAACATGTCAAGGCGGAGCATCAAGTGCCAAAGGGTCCATTGCAACCACTTGAGATTCCGAAATGGAAGTGGGAACACATTACCATGGATTTCGTTACGGGTCTTCCCAAGGTTTCTCAAGGCATAGATGCGATTTGGGTTATTGTTAATAGATTAACCAAGTCTGCTCATTTCTTGCCGATACAGGAGACTTATTCCCTTGAACGTCTTGCTCGTATTTATGTGAATGAGATTGTGAGATTACATGGCATGCCAGTATCCATAGTTTTGGATCGTGACCCAAGATTCACTTCACGATTTTGGGTCAGCTTGCAGAAAGCTATGGGCACGGATTTACGATTCAGTTCGGCATATCATCCATAAAAAGGACGGGAAATCGGAAAGGACTATCCAAACTCTTGAAGATCTATTGAGATTTTGTGTTCTAGACTTCAAAGGGAGTTGGGATAAGTACCTACCATTGGTGGAATTCTCCTACAATAATAGTTATCAGGCAAGTATAGGCATGGCTCCATTCGAGGTGTTGTATGGACGAAAATGTCGTTCTCCAGTATGCTGGGATGAGGTAGGTGAAGCAACATTGTTGGGACCAGAGTTAGTACGTATGACTACGGAAAAGATTCAAATGATCCGGCAACGTATACAAACTGCACAAGATCGACAAAAGAGTTATGCTGATCTTCATCGAAGGGACGTGAAGTTTAATGTCGGAGATCATGTATTATTACGTGTTGCTCCATGGAAAGGAGTTACGAGATTCGAAAAGAGAGGAAAGCTCAACCCACGATTCATTGGTCCATTTGAAATCCTTGACCGAGTAGGAAATGTGGCCTATAGACTCGCCTTACCTCCAAGCATGTCTCGTGTTCATAACATTTTTCACATATCTGTGCTTCGTAAATATGTGAAAGATCCAAACCACATTATTGAGTTAGAACTAGACGAGATAGCCGAAGATTTAACATACGAGGAGGTACTTGTTAAGATCTTGGATAGAAAGGAACATGTCCTACGCTCAAAGGTTATACCTCAAGTTAAAGTTTTGTGGAGGAACCATGATATCGAGGAATTGACCTGGGAGTTAGAATTGGAAATAAAAATGAGGTATCCTCACCTTTTTGACATATCAGGTACGTACGTCAATTTCGAGGACGAAATTTCATAAGGAGGGGAGGTTGTAAGACCCCAAATTTTATGAATAAGATTTAATTTTCTTTATATATTATTTTGAAATAGTAAGGTGTTGATTTGATAAATGTGATAAGTTATGGGTGAAATGTGCAAAGTTTACAAAGTAAGCAAGTGGTTATAAAATATTCGTTGTGTCGGAGAATATTCGTTTGGTCGAGGAATATTCTTTTTGTCGGAGAATATTCGTACGACGGCGCAATCATTGGTGGACCCCACAACGGAATGAATGTCGGATATAGAAAGCGACAGAAGTAACCTTTTTATAAAAATAACGACAAAACTGTTACCGTTAGTACTATTGAAATACCTGGTGGTTAAAATATAGTAATACGTGATGTTGCACAGTAGCACACGGTATTGCACAGTATTTCGAATTATTGATTCTTACGTAGGAAGGCACTTACTCAATTATTGTTACAGTAATTACTGTTCAATATTTTATATTATTGATTCAATAATTGCATAATATTTTATTGGTTCAATATTTGCCACGTTGATATGTTATATCAATAAGTGCTACTTTGTTATTTTATATTATTGATTCAATAATTGTTATTGCACATTATTTCAAATTATCAAATCAATAATTCATATTATTTGGATAATATTATTAGATAGCATTATTGACAATGTCTAAGGAAGTTCTGTCTAGGAAAGGGGTTGATTAATTGCACGCCAGTAAGGAGAAATCCTTATCGGAAGGCCCCCTCTTTCCTGGGAACGATCTGGTTGTCAATATTGTAGTTCTGTAATATTATTTGTGAATAATTAATTTTTGATATATATGATAAGGAAATATTTATTCAATGTGGATTTAAACGGAGGAATTTTTAACATGTGACATTTGTTGAAAGTTGGTATTTTATCTTGTCAAATAAAATAATTCATTCAAATATATTATTATAATATTACATTATAGTAGTATGATGTGATTATATAATAGTATGATTTTTTTGTATAATTTGAATGGTAACATTATTATAGTAAATTCATTGTATAAAAGTTAAACGAGGTGGAAGAGTGTAAATTGAATTTGAACTCTTATGATGCAAACAATGATGTCATCGGAGCGATGAGGTAAGCAATGATGTCATCAGAGGGATGAGGTAAGCAATGATGTCATAGATCGATGATGTAAGCGATGATATCATAAATTATGGCGAAAAGACTATTTTACCCTTACTCTGCCGAGCCTATAAATAGAAGCTCATTTCTTCATTATTTCTCACCAATTTACTAAAGCTATAGAGAGAGAAAGTATAGAGAGAATAAGAGATAAAGAAGAAGAGTATTTTGCTATTACGCTAGTGTAGTCTCCAAATTTTAAGGTAAGGGGTATTATTTCTTTCGTATTCATGAAGAGAGTTATTTTCTTTCAATACTCGTAAGGGTTGTTATTCCATTCTTTATTATTCTGTTGGAATAACCTGTCTACGCGGACTACCGCATGCATGGTGAAATCTTATTGTTATTTCAGTCTTTGTTATTCTGTGGGAATAACCTGTCTACGCGGACTACCGCATGCCTGGTGAATAACCCTTCGTATTTAGCTGTTATTAAATTGTGGAAACAATCTGTTTGAGCGGACTACCGCCAGATGGGTGAAAATTCAATTACAGTTTCGTATATTATTTCATTTCAGATTCCTAACTCTAAACTTATTACGGTAAATATTGCTTCTATAATTCCTGAAATGATCAGATATTACTTGAGTTTTGCACTTCATCTAATATTATTTCACTGGAATATTGGTCTGAACTTTCTTGTGAAATTTTTATCTTTTCATGTCGAGTTACTATTTACTAGTTACTATTCATGAGTTACTATTCACGGTAAAAAAAATATTTTTTTTTCTTTCCAAATCATCTTTGATGGGATCCAAGTTTGATTTTCATTCTTGAACTCTAGATAAATTCTCTAATTTATCCTTTATCTCATTGGATCCGTTATTTGTATTATTTTTCATCATCCTCAGTTCTAAATGGTGATATAACTGAATATCTTTGGTCTGTAGTGCAAAGATGAATAATTACGTGATGAATATCTTTGGCCTGTAGTGCAAAGATGAATGATTACCTAATGAATATCTTTGGCCCGTAGTGCAAAGATGGACAGGTGTTGAGATGAACATGACTAACTGATGATACAAATGAATATCTTTGGCCCGTAGTGCAAAGATGGATATTTAATTCGAGATGTTTATTGTTTGATGTTATAGGGATAAAATATTGATGATGGACTTTTAAATCAAAGAAGATAGTAAACATCATTCTCTACTTAACTCTTCTAATAAATTGTTATTTTCGCTGCGATTATTGATCTAAAACTTGTTGTCTATAATATTTTATTTGATTTATTGAAGGCTAACGAAAATTTGTTTTTCATTATCTTAGTCATAATATTCTTTACTGGGCTAGTTGAGCTCACCCTTTTCTTCCATTGTTCTCTTCAGGAAATGAGAATATCGCGGGTACTAGTCGGGGAATGGAGTGATGGTCCGAGTTAGATCTGTAGAAGCTCTCACTATTTTTCTTATTTAAAATAGTGTGATAATAAATGTAATAAGGACTTAGTTTGAATGTTAATATTTTCTATATGTCTGTATTGACACTCACAGTTGTGTGGTCGTATTTTGCACGACCGTGTGATATGAAAGATTGTATTTGAATTTTGTTGAGTGTATTTGGCGACTCAAAATGGGTTGAGTATTGAACCTATTTTGGGGGCGTCACATCAACTTTACAACTTTAACAAGTATAATACATCCAAAACAAACACATTACTCATATAGAATAAATAATTTCTTGCATCGCTATTGATCTTAACATTCAATTAGCAAGCATCATTACCTTGCATCATTGACCTGCAAAAGTGGTTATTTGCAAGAGTGATCTTGACAGCTCAGCAAGACCTAACAGTTTTCATGCATCTCATATCACATAATAACATGCTCAACATACATCTCATAATCATCAAAGTAACATGGCATACATGCTTTAATTCACATAACAAATATAAAGATTGAGTTCCTTACTCAATCCACATTTTTTAATCAATCAAGGTAGTCATAAATTGACTTTAACATTTCATGCTTGCAACATATATAACATATCATGCTCTTTGTAAAATAATTTAAAATAGTTCATCATCAAGTTCACGTAGAAAATAAGAATTGAAAGACTTGCCTTGATCGTTGTTTACCAATAACAGTTTAACAGCTTACAGCTATTTGCACTTCACGTGCCCTACACAATTATATAATCATGCACATCAACTATTAGTCACATAGCAACGCATAGTAGTTGTAATGTAATTTTACTCTACATCTCATAATCCTTCCTATTAATTAATACACAATGTTCAATTAGATTGTGTTAACTTTTAATTTATATCTCACTATATTTCTTATTAGTCATACTCGAAGTTCATTCAAGTGTTTAAGTATTGCTAAGACTCCTTATTGGTTTTATGTTAACCCCCTTCCATATCTTATAGTGTTCATTTAAGTTGACTTAAAATACTTTTTACGTACATTAACACTTGTCACGGCGTTTCGACGTTCATTCGTCACTCACCCGATTTGTCTCTCTTGTGTATGCTTAGTGTGCTTATATAACTTATCTAATACATAATTTATTACTGTTAAGAATTATTATATTTACTAACATTAATGTTTTATAACTTAGAACAATATCTATTATCGTCGACAGCACTATACTTGCGTATGTGCATGTCTGACGCCCTCCGATTGCCTCTGAATACGCATCAGTCAAAAAGATGACCATTTTGACCCTTGTTAACGACCTCAAATCGAAAAAGTTAAAGAACAAAAGTTGTAGGTCTACTCGTGCTTGTTCTGGATCATCTTTAATCTCCTCAATCGGAGTTTGTGTGAAAATGTTATGGACGTTTTACTACAGGAGGTCAAAGTAGTTTTGCATTACACTACTTAAACCACTCCGGACAGGTTGTAGCCCCGCTGGGGCGGGAGTTCCTATGACGCCCCCAAATTCGGACCCGCCACTGATCTCTCAAATTCGGTTTGTCACGTTCTATAATCTAACATCATGATAATAATAGTACGACTAAATGTCGCATCGCACAGCGGAATAATACACAACTCTACTAATGAATAGATTACATTTAATTAATATAATTTATTCACATCCCAAGGTCTCGTAACTTAAACATCGATTACATAGCTTAAACATACCTTAAGTATATATAAATCCAACTAATACATAATAGCATAAGTTCTTATTACAATCATAAAGTTCTACATAAATAAAGCTACTCTGTAGCCTTTCCCTTGCCCTTGTTGGTGCCCGAAGGTCCGCCCTGGTCTGCCTTAACTGAAATATTTTAGGGAAAGCAAGAATGAGCAACAACTTTGCCCAGCAAGTAATATAGCAATAAGGATGTTCAATGTAGTTTTAAATTTCTCAAGGGTACAACAATAATGATAGTTCAAAGATAGCAAGAAGTATCGGTGATTATCAACAGTAGTCGCTATAGAAAATATCAGTAATATTCAACGATTATCAATTCAAGATTTTAAGGTAATGAATACTGAGCAGTCAATAAGGACTATGAACTTCTCCTAGAATTTACAGTAATAAACTTATAATTCTATAAAACGAGTACAATAGGTGATCAGCCTAAAGTACCCTATGTCATGCATAACATTTAATCATTCTCATGTGCGCACGTCGATTTCCCGACAAATATATAATTCCCAATGCTAGTTTCTTAAACTTACTCAAATGTCGTACTTGAGAAAGTTTTACCTATGTGAAAATGTGTTATATTTGTACAAGGTGTTAGTATGCATAATGCTATGTGCCAAATTTTCAACACTTATGTGTTTCTGTAAGATAAACTGTTCTATGGTTGAACTGTTTAATGTGAAAAAGTTCTATTTATTCATAAACTATTAGGATTAAGTCTCTGTTAATTATTTTAGCTAGACAAGATGTTAAGAAGATAATTGAGTTAAAGTGTATGTACAGTCATGCTTTTTAACTGTTAGCTTGTAGTGACTAAGGTGAACGTCTCCTTTGTTATGGGCAAAGGTTTAAAATGAATTAGCAACCGATCTAACTCACTGTTAAAGATAGTGTAGATGAAATGGGAAACTAATTCATTAGTTCTAGGCAGGTGCCACTCAGTTCACTATATTGATTACTGTTGAGAACTCGATGTGTGCTTAGGTAATGTGTTCTATAAAATGTGTGTTGAAAAGGTGATTCTTTTCATATATGTTGTCATATAGAAGATGTGAAGTCGTAGATGTCTTAAATATATATTGAGTTTAATATATATGAAAAGATATATTGTTGATGTTGTAAAATGATAGGAATCAGAGTTTATTCCTGTTATTTGAGATGATTCATAACTATTATTCAATTATTGAAGTTTTATATTTAAAAGAATATTTGATTCTTGATTTTGTTGTTATTCAACTGCTATGACTTGCTGAGCAATCGAATGCTCACACTTGCTTAAAATAAAAATATTTTTAGTAAACGCCGATAGAATGAACTAAAGGATGCAAAGAAGATTAAAGAGAAGATCAAACCGAGTCTTGTAATGTAGATGTAAATTTTTTACATCTGTTGTGACTAGTGAAAGTCACACTTGTAATGAAGTAAAGAATAATGTAATTATCATTATTTGTAATGTATGAAGATTTTAAGGTAATATAATCTGGGATTTAAAGAGATATGTTGTTGTGCTTGTTGATATAATGATGTATGTAAAGAAAGAGAAGTACTCGTGATGTACCAAATTCGGGTTTGAAGATAGATCGAATTTGGGGGCGTCACATTAATCATTTATAAACAATTTAATTTAATTTTTCATCTCTTATTATTTAATTTATTTAACGAACATATCATGTCATTCTTATATCATTTTGTTAGTTCCCAGGGGCACACAATAGATCTAAAAAGGGGGTTAAATAGATCATTTTTAATTTTAAGAGCTTTTTCATTTTCTTTTGTATTGCTAAGTAATTAGCATATGACAAATAGAAGAATCAATTCATGCACACCGGAATAGGTTAAGTTCCCCTTCAAGAATATCTTGTTAAACATAGTTCTAATGTTAGATTAGTTGTAAGCAGTTATAGCAGTTATGATGTAGAATGTAAATGACATAAGGTAAATGACACCAGGGGTTTTAAGTGGTTCAGAGCTACTCCACTCTTCTGCTTCAACAAACAGGGATTCCACTAAGGAAAAGGGTAACTCTGAATCACTAAGATTCCTTCAATGCCAGCAGCCTTGGAACTCTAGTTCACTAAGAACTCTTCAAGCCCAGTAGACTTGGAAACTGTAGACGAAGCCCAGTAGACTTAGAATCTCTTGTACCTTCTGGTACTCAGCAAGCCCTACAGACTTGACTTTAATTTAGTCACGAAGACAAGAACCCCTAAGGCCCTGGTTATTTATTTGTTTGTTGTTGGTGCTGAGCTGCTAAGATGACATTCAGCTTGTTTATCTTCTGGTACTTAGTAGCTTCTTGTGATCGTATGGCTTTCAGCATTGAGACATGATCACAACTGATGGACTGCTAAGATGTTCATTAAGCTTGACATCGTTAAGCACTTAGGATTCTGATCCATCTCCTTGGTGCAGCTGATCTTTGTTGTTGATGCTTGACTTCATCTGATTTCAACATGGCACACTATCACCACTGAGGAACTGCTAAGTCTTGTATATCAGGTAGACTTCTTCTAGTACTTAGCAGCCTTTGAACACTAGTTATCTTGTGTGCAGATTCTGCTCTGCATTATCTTTTCTTCAGCCCAGGTTGTTCATGGTGAAACGTAGAGTGGCTCTGGGGGACTGCTTTCTGATCTGCCACTCTAGTTCTTATCTTCTTGGCCTTCCGGCTCTCAGCTCAGATGCCACTCTATTGGCATACTCCTTTATGTTGAGTGAAGCATTTTAGCAGTTAAAGGCCTTCATCGGATGTGCTTCACTCCTTGTAAGGTAGTCTCAATGCCACTGAGACCTTTTCTCTGTTAAGCTTAATAGGACTCACTCAGAGTTAACAACTCTTCACCTTTGAAGCATCACCTATTATATACCCATCCATCAGCTTCCCGTTGGAATATAGCCATTGGAATCTATTTGAAAAGCTTTAAGGATTCTGAGTTCTTTGATGTAGACATGCTGAGTTGACATGATAGCTCCTTTTTTACTTTCCTTACACAACAGTCTACTGCTTCACCTAACACCTCTGAAACGTCACTTTTAGCAGTCAGATTAGTAGTCACCTTTATTTCTCCTTTTTATTTCCTCGATCCGGACCAAGGATGTTGGTGAGTGCATCGGGACTCTCAATCAACAACGTTCGTTCGTCAGTCTTCATATTTAGACACTTGCTGAGTCTCAATAATCAGACGACCTAACTCAACGATCCTGATGCTAACGTTCATATGCTTGGTGGTAGTTTGTCTGTGGAAGTTACAAATTGACTGACTTTGACAGCACTACGATTCTATGAGTGCTTTCGTGATTGACAATGTTGCACCTTTTTGCACTTTAGCTCTTGCAGTCTGTTCTAGGATTCTACTTGCCTTGACTCGCATCAGAAACTGATAACTGTCTGACTGCTCTGGCCCCTTTGGTTTACATGACCCTTTTGATTAGTCATGCTCAGATTCCTCAACTTTCTACTCTGTGATCTCTTGGTCACTCTTTATGGTGAGGCTGAGCATCGACAATCCTTTTTGTTTGTCCTCTGTAGGTTAGCCATTATCTCTGTAGGTGCTCTATCAGTCTCTGCTGCTCGTTGGCAAACACCACGATCGTTGTCGTCAACACTACGATTGTTATCTTCTATTTATTTGACATACACTGCAATCGTTGTCTTCTGATAAGCTCTTATAGAAGACTTCTTCTGAATGGCTCTGCACTTCTCAATCAGACTTGCTGAAAGAGTTGGTGCTTCGATCTTCTGTTTTCTTGCAAGCCATTTAGAGAATTCTTTCTAATACTCTTCAAGTAGACTGCATTCTGAAACTTGACTACTCTTACTAGAGAATGAGATCTTTGTGTACACTTAAGGAATGCTCATCTGTTGAGAATCGTGGAGTGCTCTACGATTCTTCCTTGGCATTGTGAGCAATTAACTAACTACGATTTGGCTCTGGTTCTGTAAACTACGATTCAGCTCTAGTTCTGCACACTACGATTCTGCTCTGGTTCTGCAGACTACGATTCTACCCATAGGCGATTTGTAGACACTACGACTCCGAGTGTAGTCTGCGACTTTGAGAGTAGTTCATATAACAGACTACGATTTCTGCCTTACATCTACAATCTCTTGACTAGCTTTCTCGACTACGATTTCTACCTCGGTTATGATCTACAGACTCCACGATTTCAGGTGAAGACTACATTCTTGACTTGGCTCGGTAGGAGCTCGGCAGGCGCTCGGTAGGATGTCTCTAAGATCTCGTGAGCTGCCTTCTTGGCAGACTACGATTCCTAGAGCGGCTATCTTTATAGACTACGATTCTGCCTTGTTAAACTACGATCCTGCCTTAACTCTCTTGGCAGACTGTGATGGCTGGTGCAGTGCACTACGATCAGACTAGCCTATCTATTGCATTTTATAAGATCAACCTAACAAGCTTGATCTTTCTATTCATAGTCCTTATACATTGTAATCTTTTGGAGGGCTTCATAAAGCTGTTCATTCATGTAGGATCAACCCAACACATTTGATCTTTTCAGTCTAAGTCCTTGTACATATTGTCTATCATCTATTAAGGACTTTACAGCTTTCATCAATGCAGACATATTTGCATATTCATTCATTAAGTTAATAATCAAATCTTATATAAAGAGAAATAACATTCTCATGTATATTCCTAACAATCTCCCTCTATTTGATTATGACAAAAAACATTAAATTCATATGTATGAGATGAATGAATCTTAATATACAGTGAGTTGTTGTATTACTAGACCAGATAATATGAATGTCATTATTGAGAATTTAACTTACAAATGATATGTCAATCTAAGTCCTGGATCCAGAACATACTATTATAATTAGAGATGTACCTTCTCTTTTTCATTATTTGCTTTTTGTATATTTTCTGAATGCTCTTTCTGTTGCTGCTACTCATCTGTTTGTTCTTCTAGTTTATGATCCCCCTTAGATGAGTGCTTCATTGCTTCATCTTCTTTTGGCTCCCCATTAGATCTTGTCTCCATGGATTCATCTTGCTTTGGCTCCCCCTCAGATGATGACTCCATTTCTTTATTCTTCTGCTTTCCTTTCAACTCCTTTGCTCTTCTGGATTGGCTCTTCTGCTCTGTCTCTGTCTTCATTCGTCTCTTTGAGTTCCTCCTTGAGTGCCTCTTTTTCTCCCCTTTTATGTCATCAGTCACTTGAGAGAGATGCTGAACAGTGGACATGAGCTGCTCAATTAGGTGAGATGTGTTGCCAACATTAATCTTGAGTTCTTGCTGTCTGATCTCTAGCTTTAGGGAAAGAGACTGGTTGAGAGTGTCTATTTTCTCAGATAGAGACATAATAGATTCTTCATTTTCCTTATAAATTTGCAGAGCTTCTCTCGTTTGATCCCTTATAGATTTCAGATAGATTTGATCTCTCTGTTGAAGCTTGAGGGATATATCTGAGATAGTTGCTTGAAGCTTTCTGTTGAACTGACTGTTGTCTCCTTCTGTCATGCTCTTAGCTTCTTTAGTAATATAAGAGAATTTCTCAACCAATTCTTCAGAGTTTTTTAGTAACTCTTGATCTTTAAGAAGTTGAGCAGCTGGTTGGACATCACATTTCTCACTTTTAGAAATGTTTTCAAAGTAGTGAGAATCTCAAAGAGATTTGAATACCAGGTGCTGTTGGAGGAAGATGGGATATTAGAGAGGATCATAGGGCTAAGGTTTGACTTGTTAAGGTGAGCTTGATCACTTGCAATTGTAGAGTGTAAGACCTCTACGATTATAGACTTTTGAGTGATCTTTCCACCATCTAAACTTTCTAAAAGATAGTAGGGAATATAGACGTTTCTGGTTTGATGATAGACTTTAAAGTGAGGTTTGTCTCTGATCAGCTTGGTTGGGAATGTCTTAACCCTTCGAAAGTTTTGAGAGATCAGCTCCAGATTAGGAAAGTGTGAGTAACACCAGCTGATGTAGCTTTTATCTCCAGCAGTGTAGGCTTTCAGCCATAGCATCCAAGGGTAGAACCACTTTATCAGATGATTCTCAGAATCATACAGCACTGTTGTAAGGTCCAAGACCATGTCTTGAAAATTGTTGAGCAGATCGGCTGTGGACATCCTTACCACGTTGAGTCATTCATTTCCATGGTTTACCCATCTGCCTGGTAGCACACCTTGTGGCTCATCAAAGACTTCCACCATTAATCTTCTTCGAACATTTACAGGAGAAGGAACACGATAGTCTGCTGATCCTAGATCTTCAGAGCTGGAGTCTATTTCCTTTCCTTTATTTCCTGATCTAGAATCAGACTGGTGCAAGCTCATTTTAACTGACTCGTCCGTAGAATCTTGCATATGATCTCCATTTCCATCACCCTCTGCTAAACTAGCTTTCGTAGACTCACTAGTCATTCCTTGCTCTTCAGTCTTTAAATTCTCCTTATCTTCAGTTTCATCTTCCTCTTCTAATTTAGTTCTATTTGTAGTCTTTTCACTTTCATCACTGTTGAAGCTGTCAGAATTCATCCTCCTTTTGCCTTTTGTATCTTCTTCCATTATCTCAGGCTCATCATCATCATCATCAACACTGAGATCAATGATCTTTACTGTAGATCCTTCTTTCTTCTTAAGGCCTGGTTTGAGAAGTAGTCGATTGCTCCTCCTTCTTCTTGGGGGTTCAGCAATAGGAGATCCAGGTGCTTCTTCTTCTTCTGATTATGATTCCTCTTTATCAGCAGAAGGGCTTCTTGGGGGGATCTCTGGTGATTTTCTCACAGCCTTGGCTCTCTTCTTGGATGGCTTTACAGAAGTGGACTCTGGAGCTTTGGAATCATCAGAGTGAGAGAGCTCATCCTTAATATTACTTGCCTTCCTCTTCTTCGAAGTACCCTTGCTGCTGCTGCTAGACGTCTTCAGCTTCTTGTTCTCCATGGGATTCTTCTTCCAGTTGTGAAATAATTTTGGAGACATCACTTTGTGAATATTAAGGGGTTCTCTCTCATCATCCCTTATCTTGTTCTTCAGTTTCTTCTTCATGCTCAATAATCTCCCATGGAAAATCTTTGTGAGAGGTTTTTCTGTTGACTTCTTCTTCTCTGCCTTTTCTTGCCACTTGGACATTAGGTCAAACAGTACCGTTCTAAAGTTGATTTACTGCTTCAAGACAATAGCAGACATAATTTTCAGTTGCTGATCGCTCACTGTATCATGTGCAGTATCTTTGCTCAAGATACACTTCCCTGCAATCTCAGTAAGAAACTCAAACTCTTCAGGAAACTCTTTCTTCTTCATGTCTTTCAGAATTGGGTTTCTCTTGTACCGCATTACCCTTTTTCCTTCTTCAATGTCGACTTCTTCGAGATTTTTCAAACCTTGGTCAAGAAACCCTAGACATTGATTGATGTCTGAAGCTCGTATCTTCAAGTTTAATCCTTTGACCTTTGTAGATAGAAGCCTAGAATCTATCGTTGCATTTGAATAGAACTCCTTCACCAGGTCGGCATAAATCAGGGTGTTCGATTTAAGGCATTCAAAAAACCCAGCCTTCTTAATGAGATCTAGAATGTCCCTGAACTTCTTTTCTGATTTTTTGAATCTCTTAGAGCCGAGTTGAATTCCCGTGACGACACACCAATCTTCCATTTGAAGGGTTAGGAATATATGAGTGTTTGATTTTTAGGAGTATTGCAGGAGGTGCTTGTGGGCGATTTGAGTATGGCTAGAGGTTTGAGAGGTTTAGGCTTATAAAAAGTGTTTAGGGTTTTGGGTTCAAAGAGGGAAGATGGACTAGATAGACTTTTATCATTTTGGTAGTTTCTTATAAGTGTAACTGCCACAGATTTGAATTCTCATTTACAACTGTTCCCTTTACTTTTCAATAGAACAGGTGTAAGAGCCCGATAGGTCACTATCTGTAATTTCTCATAACAAATCATCTTTTCAAATTTGACTTCCCTTTAGTTGACCTTTGACTTCTTAAGTTCGTGGAGTAGCCTAATGACATAGTCTAGTACTGCACGATTTCTTTGTCTACTCGACGATCGTCATCTGTACCTATGCTTCAGTAGATTATTCTTCATTAATCTCCAACTGGTAGTTACATGATTCATCAACAGCTTGAATTCTTCTGAGGAACTACTATATTCTTCTGCAGAGGACCTTGTGATGCATTCTATATCAACATTTCTTATGGGTTAAGGTAGCTCAGAAAGGGCTGGCCTCTTATTATAAAACTTAGAGCTAGGTTTGTCTCTGAGGCGCTTATTAGAAGAAGGACTGCTTAGCCTTCATGGTCAGCATGTTATCATAGTAGGTTTCTCTGCCATGGAGTTCACTTACCAACTTTGAATATACTTTGATGTTGGTATATGCAAGTGAGAGAGAGTGAGGTGCTTTTAGCTCTTGAATATGTATAGTCAGGAGTGTTTTGGAGAGATGTTTGTAGACTGCGATCGTTGAGTCCGCACACTCTTAATCCACGATCAGGAGTTTGACCGTAGGTACTCTACGAATGGGGTAGTTGGCTGATATGGTTTTCAATAGCACGTTTTGGGACGTTACTATTGGGGATGAAGATTTATTTGGTTCATCAGCCACAGAGTTTTGGGACTCTGTAGCTGGGATGTGGCTGGTTGGATAAGTTTTTATTTTAGGAACTTAGCAGAAGTGAACTAGTTCTTCGTGGAGTGGTCAACAGATATGCAAGAGAGGTTGACTTGTCTTCTGAGCTTATCTCTGAACTTTTAGCAAGAATCCCACTTCTTCTTCTCCTTAATTTTCACCACCTCTATATCTTCAGTTCCTCTTCCCTTGTCATCAAGTATAGCTACCTTCATTGTTTGGGAGATCTGAAGGATTTGCTTCACTGTGCTCCTTTTTTAATTTGAGCGCTGCTAGACTTAGCAGATTACTACTCTCCCATAGTTGATACTATCATCTTAGAGAAAGATGAGCTACTCTTCTGTTCATACATAAGTAAGTTTGCCTTGCATATCTCCTTCTAGCTCGAATCTTCATGGTTGAATCCGCTCCATTTGATTATAGAGTATTTTCTTTAGAACTGGTTACTCCACGATTTGCTGACTAGACACTACGAACGTAGTCTCTATCATCCAGACTTTAGCATCTTCTGTACTCGTAGAGTTTTACTTTTATGATTCATACTTCATCACCATTGGTTGATGATCCCTTGATATAATCTTCATTGATGTTCTTTTTGAGATGATATGCTTTTCATGGATAAAGCATGCAAGGTATCTTACTTCTTGACATGAATAGCCAGCTTCTTTTTGAAGTATCATGACGATCATACTAAGGATTTTGGAATCCATTTGAGCTCATGAGATCTTCATCTTTAGGGATACAACAAATCTTCAGGAGCAAGCTCTGGCCTTGGATGACCTTGAATGAGAGCATTGCTAAGGGATCTTTGAACATGTAGCTGGTAGAATCTGTGACTGAAGTCTTGTGCTTCAGTTTTCCTCAGTGAGGTCAAATACACCAAGTACCTGCAGGTAAAATGATTTTTTATTTTGGTACCCATGGTTATTTGGGTCCTGCTAGGTTAGTTTTGTGACACCCCCAAATTCGGGTACTTCATTTCCACAGGATTTGGTATTCACTGTCTAATAATATCACATCTATCTACCCATAATAAATGAAACTCATAAATAAATAAAAATCCTCCCCTTAAGGGGTTACAACATCTAAATAAATAAATCCCAGGTTTAATTAACCTTAAACATCAATGCGGAAACGTAAATGACAACAAAGTCTTAACGTAACATCATAAGTTTTAAAACAAAACATTTCAAATAAATAAACAAGCCTTCATCACTTGTTTTCTATGCCCTTTCCCTTACTAGTGGATGGCTCATCAGTACTTTCAATCTTAACTGCAATGTTATTATGCAACAGTGAGAAACTATTGGCCACACGTATAACAATATAGCAATAATAATAACATGCGAGAAATTAAAGAGTTCTGAATAATAGAAAGCTCGACTTTTGAATCAAGAAATGAATATAAGAAACAAAAGTATATCTGAGGGTTATAAGACCAAGAACTATGTCCTAGGTTATCAAGTATTTCTACTTTAAACCTTTAACAGTCATAAGACTATATGGACTGTACTTCTCGTACTTAAGGGGATCAGCCCTTAGTACCATGTATGTGCACATCATATCAACGCTAACGTGTAAATAATCCCCTATAAAGGACTTTTCATCTCAGTTTAACATCAGAGTCTGCACCAAAGGAAGTTTGGTTTGGATAAGCTCAATAACAGTTTTAGAATTTAGAACACTCATCAACTGTGGACTAGTCGAATCAATAAGGGTTCGCTAATCTTTCAAGGTTCAACATTAAAATTGGTATTAAAATTAAATAATGAATCTCAAAGGTATACAATTGAATAAGTATTGTATAACCGAAGTATCGCTTTAAAAAGAATTATAATATCTCATATGGAATCTTGAACTTGAATAAACAAGAGTAAGAACTTGTTTAATGAAAGAATAGATAACTTGCTCAATTAAAGTAGAGTTAATAAACTTGCGTAATCATAATCGAGTTAGGGTAAGAAAACTTGCCTCGTGCGCAAGCTACAATTATAACTCACATTCCTCAATTAATCCTACATATCATTACATTTACAATACCAATTAATTCTAAGTCTGATTATACTCATCGAATCACAAACATCAGTTCTTGAACGCATTATTAGACTTTACGAATAACGAGTTTACATCACGTATTTAACTTATCATTTAATCACGTGAAACTTCATTGACAAGTTAATAATTTGTTTTTACATCTCAACATATGATTAACATGTTATCATGTTCATTAAATTAGGTTTAAAAATACATTTCAGAACTTTGAACACTTAAATAAAATTCTTTAGGTCATTCTGCTGGCCGGTGCTGCAGCACCTAGTTTGCACTGGGGATCGGCGTTGCGGCGCTGAGCCTACGTCAGCTGGATGCTTGGCCTGGCGCTGCAGCGCTGGGTTCTTTCATACAACCGGCTCTGCGGCGCCGGGCCATGTCAGTTAGCCCTTGGTCTGGGGCTGCAGCGCTGGGTTCCTTCACAGAACCGGCGCTACGGCGCCGTGCCTACGTCAGCCAGCACTGGCCTGGCGCTGCGGCGCCAAGTTATACTGAGGCTTGATAGGTTTGCGAAGAACACAGGAAAAAGTCATTTTACGCCAAAATGATACTCAAACATCAATTTGAATGTTGCCTATAAGCTATAAACTTAACAGAAATATTTAAAAATATACTTAGCATTCTTTTAACAACTTAAATCATATAAACAGTCAAATTAGAACACCCAAATTTCATGTTCTTGATATTTTTCATAGTTTTGACAAATTTCAAGAAACCAATCATTCAAGATTCGTTATAACACCGAATCTGTCCGTTTAAATTTCGTTCTCTTCGTTTTAACATGCATAATCATAATCAATCATCAATTTTCAGTTTAATGTGCAATTATAGCATGATTTTTTGTACATATATGCCATATTCATACTTTACTACTCTGTAACTTATAAAACTCTAATTACAACATGATTACATGAATTTAATTACTTTAAAATAGATGAAAATCACATACAATTAGGTTATGCATGCATTATAAACATCTAACATCAAGTAATAAACAATAACTCATGAAATTCAACTATCAGAGAACTCAATATACATTAATGGAGAAAACTAAGAACGTGAAATTAAAAGCTTAAGGTAAGGAATTACCATTACTATCTCTGTTAAGATGATATGAACTTTTTCTTTGATTCTACAAAACCTCTTCAACCAATTAATTCTCTCAATCTTTATCTCTTTTTCTCTCTGAAGTTCTCTCACTGATATGATATAATATGAAGGAATATAGTTTATAAGTATACGTAAAACTAATAACCGGTGAAATCATGGATAGCAGTTAAGCGCATCAGGCCTTAACTGCTCATATGTTCCTTAGGCCATGTTTGGTTTGTTCTACATTAACTCCTTTTCCCATTATTTTCATTAAATGTTTATTATATAGTTTATTTGTCACACTTTAATTAATCAAATAATAATATCATTTAAATTTAATTAAATAAAAGATAACATTACACATTAAATCACATCATCACATAATTAAAATTCGTATTTATTAATTATAGCAAATCATTAAATCTCTAATTAATTATTAAATTAATTAGAATAATCATTTTATTAAATAATCTCAATTAAATTCATACTTTGAACTATGAAATTACTCCACATTAATTTAATCAATGTAACACATTTAATCAAATTAATCTACCACAATTCCATCAAATATTTATTTAACTCAATAAATAAATCAACAAAAATATCTATTTAATTCAATAAATATTTAAAATAAACTACAAAATTCTCATTCGTCACAACTTTTCTCAAAAAACCTAGTTCCTCATACTATTGGATTTTCATCATATAAGCACCAATAATCATATTTATATATATATATATATATATATATATATATCAATTCTTGATATAATGACAGTTATAATGCATGATTGTGAGTGTGTGTATGATTAAACACTTTTGATAATTTAAGCTTTTTTTTATTTTGTTGTTACACTCTTTGCTTTTTGCTATGTTCACAGATTTTGAATGTTCACAAAGTGAGGATAAACTCTATTAATTATTTGCATCTTGTTAGTTCGTGGAGTTGATCAATTTCCAAGAACTTTCAAGATACACATGTAGTGTTGATCAGACTCTATGTTTTATCAAAAACACAAAACATTAGTTTTTATGAATTTACAAATATACCAACCCATCAACAAAGGTCGAGCAACTTAAACTTCTTAGTTTGTAATGAACTTAAGGCATATATCAGATTTCTTTCAAAAATTTATTTTTAACTTAAAACATGGGTGGAGAGAAAGTTTTTCAGTAAATAGTTTCCAACCTCAAATGTACTTTCTCTCTTTCTCTTTTTTGGAAGAAAATAATCTTTTGATAAAATACTGTTATAGCACATAAGGTGATGCAATATGATGTATGTATATATTGAAGAGGAAACATACCTTGACACTATCAGTTTCTTAGTAGTTAGTTGTCCTGCTTATTTGCACAATGATATGAGACATTGTTGTGCACATCTTTGTATTGTGAATACTGACAGCTTTTATTTCTCCAAATGGCGTTAGATCAATCAAGTAGAGTCTTAGAGTTATGATCAGAGGAAAGTCTTGGCAACTTGAATCTTTGATGCCCTCGAACCTTATGGTTCAGATTCATGGAATTAGCCAAATACATATTTGAAGAATTCTCCTTTCTCCTCTAGATAAGCATCTCATAGCATGTATGGGCATTTCATCTTTCAGAATAGTGGACGTAAGATTCTTTTCTCTTGTTGCATCTTAACTTCCCATCTCTAGGCAGCAGACTGCTGATCGACCGTAGGCAGTGATTGGCCTTATAGCAATTGCATTTAAGGACAGGAACCAATCTGGATAGCTTCAGGTGTACTTCCATATTTACCTATACATACAATTTTCAACTTGTGAGCTCATCTTCATTCAGAAGTGACTTACCACTAATACTAAGTTTAGAACTTATTTGTGCCGCGGACCAAACTCAAAGCTTTAGCTTTTGGATACAGCATGAGAACCTGCTCTGATACCAATTGTTAGTTCCCAGGGGCACACAATAGATCTAGAAGGAGGGGTTGAATAGATCCTTTTTAATTATAGGAGCTTTTTCATTTTCTTTTATATTGCTAAGTAATTAGCAGATGACAAATAGAAGAATCAGTTCATGCACAACGAAATAGGTTAAGTTTCCCTTTAAGAATATCTTGTTAAACATAGTTCTAATGTTAGATTAGTTGTAAGCAGTTATAGCAGTTATGGTGCAGAATGTAAATGACACCAGAAGTTTGAAGTGGTTCAGAGACTGAATGCTTCTACTCCACTCTTCTGCTTCAACAAACAGGGATTCCACTAAGGAAAAGGGTAACTCTGAATCACTAAGATTCCTTTAAGGCCAGCAGCCTTGGAACTCTAGTTCACTAAGAACTCTTCAAGCCCAGCAAACTTGGAAACTGTAGACTAAGCCCAGTAGACTTAGAATCTCTTGTACCCTCCAATACTTAGCAAACCCAACAGACTTGACTTTAATTTAGTCACCAAGACAAGGACCCATCAGGCCCTGGTTGTTTGTTTGTTTGTTGTTGGTGATGAGCTACTAAGATGACATTCAGCTTGTTCATCTTCTGGTACTTAGCAGCTTCTTGTGATTGTATGGCATTCAACATTAAGACTTGATCACAACTGATGGACTGCTAAGATGTTTATTAAGCTTGACATCCTTGAGTACTTAGTAGTCTGATCCATCTCCTTGGTGAAGCTGATCTTTGTTGTTGATGCTTAACTTCATCTGATTTTAGCATAGCACACTATCACCATTGAGGAACTACTAAGTCTTGCATATCAGATAGACTTCTTCTGTTACTTAGCAGCCTTTGAACACTGGTTGTCTTGTGTGCAGATTCTACTCTGCATCTTTTTTTCTTCAGCACAGGTTGTTCATAGTGAAACGTAGAGTGGCTCTGGGGGTCTGCTTTCTGATCTGCCACTCTAGTTCTTGTCTTCTTGGCTTTTCGGCTCTCAGCTCAAATGTCACTCTGTTGGCATACTCCTTTGTGTTGAGTGAAGCCTTTTAGAAATTAAAGGCCTTAATCAGATGTGCTTCACTCCTTCTAAGATAGTCTCACTGCCACTAAGACCTTTTCTTTGTTCAGCTCAATAGGACTCACTCAGAGTCAACAACTCTTCACCTTTGAAGCTTCAGCTGTTACATACCCATCCATCAGCTTCCTGTTGGAATATAGCCGTTGGAAGCTATTTGAAAAGTTTCAAGGATTCTGAGTTCTTTGATGTAGACATGCTGAGTTGACGTGATAGCTCCTTTTTGACTTTCTTGACACAGCAGTCTACAGTTTCACCTAACAACTCTGAAACGTCAATTTCAGCAGTCAGGTTGGTAGTCACCTTTATTTCTCCTTTTAGTTTCCTCGATCCAGACCAAAGATGTTGGTGAGTGCATCGGGACTCTCAATCAGCAACGTTCGTTTGTCAGTCTTCATATTTAGACACTTGCTGGATCTCAATAATCAGACGACCTAACTCGACGATCCTGATGCTGACTTTCATATGCTTGGTCATAGTTTGTCTATGAAAGTTGCAAGTTGACTGACTTTGACAACACTACGATTCTGAGAGTGCTGATGAATGCATGATATTCATTTATTTGGATTCCTTTATGCGTAGTCTATTGCATTATTGGTTGTTAACAAGGGCTTAATAGGTTTGTTTATGGGTTTCAGGTTAAAATGGAGCTGAAACGAGAAAAATGGGAAGATTGTTGGGTTTTTAATGCTAAGTTGGATTCATAGTCTTAGCTTGGTACTTAGATTTTATTGTTGAGCTATTCCTTAGCTTTTCGTAACATCTTGAATAGTCCCAATCAAAGTTCATATGAAAAAGTTATGACCTTTTTACCAAGCAAAAGTTAAAACCTCAAAGTTTGGAAGTTGCAATTTACATAGCAGTCAATTGGAGCCGATGTCTACCTTCATCCACTCAGAATCTGTCAATGCTCAAAGAATAAAAGTTGTAGATCTCGTCGAGAGCTTCGATTTGATAGGTATCAGGCCCCGTAACTCTTTCTGGATCAAAAGTTATGCTCATTTTATCAAAAGATGCCGCAGTAGAAAATGGAAACTCGCCTCGACACGATTTGCTAGGCTAAAAACTCGCCCCGGCGAGTTCTACTCTGCCAAACTTTGCCCCGACGAGTTTTTATAAAGGAAAACTCACCCCGGCGAGATTGTCGGCAAGAAAACAGTAATTTTTAGTTTTGGGAAGTTTTAGGCAGACTTCTAATACGATTTGGATTGCAAACTTTTGGGTTTTCAAGGATTGTTTTAGACTTTATAAAGACATGTAAGATCCAATATAAAGGGGATCATCTTATATCATCATATATCATCTTCTACATTCATCTAAACCCTAGTTTTGGGAAATCAAAGCATGTCAAGCTAAACTACTCAATTCAATTCTGAAGGAATGTTGAACCTTATTAATAATTAACGGTTTGAGCAAGTTTACTTTATTTATTCTTTCGTATGTGAGTTTTATTCTGATTATCTACATAAACTTTCTTGTATGCCATTCAATTAAATAATTTAGTTTCTGCAGGATTAAATTAGTAAATTGATATCATCTGCTAGATTAAGATATATATTAAGCAAACGATGTATGTCTGATTATAAGTAGCAATTAATGCTATTCGATTATGGTCAAACTTTTGGATATTATTAAGATTTTTATAAGACAAGTTAAATAATTCCTGATTGTGTAATTGTTGTTTGGAACAATCTAATTCTCATTCTTCATGCTTCTAGCATATTAAATTTAGACTGATAGATCTAGGTTATGTGATAGTTAGGATCTTTTGTTGGCGATCGTCGCATTAGATTTACACATAAGGAGAATTTTGGATAACTTGCAATTGCGGTTATCTAGGATTGTTAATCTCATTGAAGGATAAATATTATAAAAACTTGGTTAATCCATAATTTTGAAAAGGCGATACTGAACTGAAGAATTGAAGCTTTTTACTCATTGATACTTCTTTTAAATTCACTTTCGATAATTCAAAATTTTAAACCAAAACCCCCAATTCATTAGAAAATACTTGGATAAATATAAAATAAAACACTCTGTGGGATCGATACTTGCTTGTTACTATACTAATTCTTGAGTTAGTAGAATAGGAGTAAGGTTAATTTTGGAGTGCTAAACGACAGCTCCCAAATTTTGGCGCCGTCGTCGGAGAGTGTTATTTATTTTTGTTTATTCTTTGTTTTTCATTTTTTTTATTTTTACTTTGTTTTATGACTCAATCCTCACTCTATTGACTTAAATTTTGATCAAGAGATAGAGAAAACTGCAGCTGCAGAAGAAGCTCTTGTTCCATCACTTGAAGAGAAAATAATGGCGGTGCCAAACACCAACAGGGTGTCAAAAGAACTGGTTACTCCTGATCTAAATTAACCATCCTTGTGTATTAAATATCCTACTTTAGATGCTGCTTTTGAACTTAATTATAGACTAATTCATCTTTTGCCTACTTTTTGTGGTCTTACAGGTGAAGATCCATATAAACATCTAAAGGAGTTCCATGTGGTGTGTTCTACGGTGAAATCACGAGGAGTGACAGAGGAGCATATAAAGCTTAGAATTTTTCCATTCTCATTAGTAGATTTGGCTAAAGACTGGTTATACTATCTACCTTCAGGAACGATACGATCATGGACTGATATGCAGAGGCTATTCTTGGAGAAGTACATTATTGTTTCAAGAGTCGCCAACTTATAAAAGGAGATATGTGGGATCAGGCAATTCAATGGAGAGAATCTCTATGAGTATTGGGAAAGGTTCAAGAAGTTGTGTTCCAACTGTCCACCTCACGGAATTGATGATCATTACTTGATACAATACTTCTATGAGGGGTTGCTACCAATGGATAGAAGCATGATTGATGAAGCAAGTGGAGGAGCATTGGTAGATAAAACTCCAGAAGTTGCAAGGAACTTAATTGCAAACATGGCAGCAAACTCACAGCAGTATGGAACTAGAATGGATCATCCACCTCGAAGGGAAAATGGGGGTAAGCACGAGTAATATTGAGCAACAAATTTCTGATTTAATTGCTTTGGTTTGACAAATGACTACAGGAAATATGCAAGTTGCAAAGGTGTGTGGAATTTGTTCAAAGTCATGGCATATTAGTGATGCTTGTCCAATAATGCATGCAGATGAAACTGTGCAACAGGTCAATGCTGTGGGAACATTCGAGGACAGAATTCACACCAATATGATCTTCGGGCATACATCTACAATCCTGGATGGAAGGATCATTCCAGCTTGAGCTATGAAGATAATAGGCCACCAATGTAAACATATCCCGAAGCAGTACCTACTAATTATGCACCATCCCTTGAGGATATGTTCAAAGCTTTCATAAATCAAGCACAACAATTCCAGCAAGAGATACGGACTTCCATTCACAATCTGGAGATCCAAGTGGGTCAACTGGCTACCACAGTTAGTAGATTGGATTCTCAAGGCTCAAGGAAGTTACCTTCTCAAACAATTGTTACACTTAGAGAGAATGTAAGTGCAATTACTTTGAGAAGTGGTGCAGAGATATGGCAACAAGAGGAGTCAGTGCTTACTTCAGAGACATACAGTAGTGCCATATGTGAAAATGTGGTGTCCAAAGTTATTATGGAGTTTGATGAGGAGGAACAAGAGGACGAGTTGATAATTTCTGTATATTTTCATAAGGAGGATATGGATGGTAAAACTTCATCGATGCAAACAGCGAAGACACTAAATGATAAACACCATGGGACCTTCACCATAGAATTGAATGAAGCAAATTTCCAGTTCGACATTTATGAAGCTAAAAGGTATCTTGTTAATATTAATTTTGTTTTTGCTGCTGATGTTGTGGACTATTCAGTGCATGAATCTTTTAATCGAATACAGTTTTACAAGAATGATTTGATGGTTGGAAAGGAGCAGGATCATGAAGTACAAAATGTTCATAATTTAGAGTTAAAACTGTTACTAGTCCACTTGAAGTTCACAAGTCCAATTACATAGAATGAGAGGGAAGATGTCAAGCCAATGACAATAAACAAGGGGGTAGCTGCTTGGGAGGCAACCCAAGAATTCAGATTTGATCTTTCTATCCCTGTTCTTTTTAATTTGTTAGTTGTAGTAGTTTTCTACTTTGCATGATTTTCTTACATTGGGGGCAATGTAAGGTTTGAGTGTAGGGGAGGGAATTTTAGATTTTAGTTTTCTTTGTTTTTTTAGGTATAATAGTCTAAAATTTGCTAGAATTTGGAAATCTGCTGAAATTTTTTCTTGGTTCCATGATTTTATTTGCCTAAGTGTTGAAGAGTTAGAGTCACGGATTGAAAATTGATGTTTAATTTCAAGATCTGTTGGTATTTAGTTGATCAATGAATGATGAAAACTAAGTCGTTAACCACTGTACTCGATTCGAATTGAATTTGTTGATATGTGAGTACTTGAATATGTGAAGCATGCTTATTTAACTAAGTTGTATGTGGAGTTGTCTATGTGCGCCAATTTCTTGCTTTAAAACTGTTTTCACTGCTTTTGTCAATAAAAGAACCATGTGGAAAAAATTGAATGAATAGTCAAAAAAATAATGATGAAATTGATGTAAGAAAAAAAATGAAAATCTGCTTCAATGTTCATTATACGAATTAACTAGGTATCCAAGCCTCGGGAAGCATTTGTATTCACGCTGAAAAGTGTGATGGATAAAAGCAGCTTAACTAGTCGACTTTTGTGGCCTTTGTTACTTGAATGAGTAAGCCCTAGGGGTGTTTCAGCGCCCTAAGACCATCTGGTTTGGGAGTCACTGGTGGAAAGTTTGTTACATGGGTAGCACTGAAAAGCCTAAGAAAAGGAGACATTGCACATGTCAAGAAAAGAAAGAACATCAAAATATAGTCATCTAGGATATAAAGAAGGTTCTACGAAAAGCAAGGCAAAGTGAAGGAAAATTTGTTTTGAGTTATGAGTTAGTGTACGTGGTTTTTGCTCCATGATAACTAAGTTGGGTGAGTATGTGGATTGTGGGATAAATACTTATGTGGATACAGCTCGATTTGATGAAATTCATTGGTGAGGTGATAAGGTTAGTAGTCGTGAATTGATTACTGAGATGCTAATCGGGTTTCTGTTGATAAGTATTGATATTCATGAATTTTAACTTGAACTTTTTGATACTATGGTTGGATAGAATTATGTGAATGATAACATAACCTTGGATTTGGTTTACACGAGGACGTGTAAAAGCTAAGTGTGGGGGGATTTGACAAATGCATGATATTCATTTATTTTGATTCTTTTATGCATAGTCTATTGCATGTTTGGTTGTTAACAAGGGCTTAATAGGGTTGTTTATGGGTTTCAGGTCAAAATAGAGCTGAAACGAGGAAAATGAGAAGATGTTTGGGTTTTTAATGCTAAGTTGGATTCATGGTCTTGGCTTGGTACTTAGATTTTATTGTAGAGCTATTCCTTAGCTTTCCATAACATCTTGAATCATTCCAATCGGAGTTCATATGAAAAATTTCTTACCTTTTTACCAAGCGGAAGTTGAAACCTCAAAGTTTGGAAGTTGTAATTTACTTAACAGTCACTTGGAGCCGATTTCAACCTTGATCCAATCAGAATCTATCAATTCTCAAAAAATAAAAGTTGTAGATCTCGTCTAGAGTTTCGATTTGATAGGTATCAGGCCCCGTAACTCTTCCTGGACCAAAAGTTATGCTCATTTTACCAAAGGATGTCGCAACAACAAATGGAAACTCGCCCCCAACGCAATTTGCTAGGCTAAAAACTCACCCCCGGCGAGTTCTTCTCTGCCAAACTTTGTCCCGGCCAGTTTTTATAAAGGAAAACGTGCCCCGACGAGATTGTCGGCAAGAAAACAGTAATTTTTAGTTTTGGGAAGTTTTAGGAAGACTTCTAATACGATTTGGATTGCGAACTTTTTGGTTTTCAGGGATTGTTTTAGACTTTATAAAGACATGTAAGACCCTATATAAATGGAATCATCTTATATCATCAGATATCATCTTCTACATTCATCTAAACCCTAGTTTTGGGGAATCAAAGCATGTCAAGCTAAACTACTCAATTAAATTCTGAAGGGATGTTGAACCTTATTCATAATTAACGGTTTGAGCAAGTTTGCTTTATTTATTCTTTCGTATGTGAGATTTATTCTGATTATCGACATAAACTTTCTTGTGTGCTATTCAATTAACTAATTTAGTTTATATAGGATTAAATTAGTAAATTGATATCATCTGCTAGATTAAGATATATATTAAGCAATCGATGTATGTTTGATCATAAGTAGCAAATAATGATATTCGATTGTGGTCAAACTTTTGGATATTATTAAGATTTTTAGAAGACAAGTTAAATAATTCCTGATTGTGTAATTGTTGCTTGGAACAATCTAATTCTCATTCTTTATACTTCTATCATATTAAATTTAGATTGATAGTTCTAGGTTATATGATAGTTAGGATCTTTTGTTGGCGATCGTCGTATTAGATTTACACATAAGGAGAATTTCGGATAACTAGCGATCACGGTTATCTAGGATTGTTAATCTCATTGAAGGATAAATATTGTAAAAACTTGGTTAATCCATAATTGTGAAAAGGAGATACTGAACTGAAGAATTGAAGCTTTTTACTCATTGATACTTCTTTTAAATTCACTTTCGATAATTCATTTTTTCAAACCAAAACCCCCAATTAATTAGAAAATACTTGGATAAATATAAAATAAAACACTCTCTATAGGATCGATCTTTTCTTGTTACTATACTAATTCTTGAGTTAGTAGAATAGGAGTAAGGTTAATTTTGGAGTGCTAAACGACAGCTCCCAAGTGCTTCCGTGATTGACAATGTTACACCTTCTTGCACTTTAGCTCTTACAGTCTATTATAGGATTCTACTTGCCTTGACTCGCATCAGGAACTGATAACTGGCTGACTGCTCTGGCCCCTTTGGTTTACATGAGCCTTCTGATTACTCATGCTCAGCTTCCTCAACTTTCTGCTCCATGATCTCTTGGTCACTCTTCATGGTGAGGCTGAGCATAGACAATCATTTTTGTCTATCCTCTGTAGGTTGGCCATTATCTCTGTAGGTGCTTTATCAGTCTCTACTGCTCGTTGGCAAACACCACGATCATTGTCGTCAACACTACGATCGTTGTCTTCTGTTTATTTGACAGACACTGCAATCGTTGTATTCTGATAAGCGCTTGTAGAAGACTTCTCCTGAATGTCTCTTCACTTCTCAATCAGCCTTGCTGATAGAGTTGGTGCTTCTATCTTCTGTTTGCTTGTAGGCCATTCAAAGAATGCTTTCTGATACTCTTCAAGTAGACTGCATTCTGAAATTGACTACCCTTACGAGAGAATAAGATCATTGTGTACACTTAAGGAATGCTCATCTGTTGAGAATCGTGGAGTGCTCTACGATTCTTCCTTGGCATTGTGAGCACTTGACAGACTACGATTTGGCTCTGGTTCTGCAGACTATGATTCGGCTCTAGTTCTGCAGACTACGATTCTGCTCTGGTTCTGTAGACTACGATTCTTCCCATAGGCAATCTGTAGGCACTACGACTCCGAGTGTAGTCTGCGACTCTGAGAGTAGTTCATCTGACAGACTATGATTTTTGCCTTAACATCTACAATCTCTTGACTGGCTTGCCCGACTACAATTTCTGCCTCGGTTATGATCTGCAGACTCCACGACTTCGAGTGAAGCCTACGATTCTTGACTTGGCTCGACAGGCGCTCGGCAGGCTGTCTCTATGATCTCGTGAGTGGCCTTCTTGGCAGACTGCGATTCCACAAGCGGCTATCTTTACAGGCTACGATTCTGCCTTAACTCTCTCGGCAGACTGTGATGGCTGGTGCAGTGCACTACGATCAGACTAGCCTATCTATTACATTTTATAAGATCAACCTAAAGCTTGATCTTTCTATTTATAAACTTGTATTAAGCATACTCATGAATATTCATATCGCATACATGTAACTATCATAGTTATTAGTTTGAAAACATGCTTCGTTTACGCAAATTTTGAATCACGACACCTAATCATGGTATATATACATGTATGATACATGAGTGAGTCTAAACGTTCTATCACATGTGTTCATAATTTTCAGAATTCAAATCTCAAGGTAGCATGTTAACGTTCATGTTCAAAGTTTGTATTTTGATTAGTAAAGCTCACTAATAAGGTTCGCATGTTCACATCTCATTATAAAACCCATATACATAAGTTAATATGTTCGACATGTATTTCAAGGCCATATAAACATGCTTATAAGATCATAATGTAGATATGGTATTTATATGTCCATGTCCACCTTTAAAACTTACATTTTTGTTAAGAATGTGCACTAGTTAGGTTCACATGCTCTTGTTACACTATGAAACATATATACGTAAGTCCACATATCTTTCATGCATTTCTAAACCATGCTTGCAAAAATCAGAATGTTAACACGGCAAGTATGCATATCGAGTTCGTTCCCGAATTCGAAGTTTGTTTATAAAATGCTAAGTTTATCTCAAAACTATAAGGATGCGCGCAACTCTTAATAAAACATGCTTACTTTGCCTTAGTATACCCATATATATGTACCACTCATGCTAGCATGCTTGTCCTAATTTATCTGAACAATTAACACTTAGCAGAATCAAGCAGGAAATCAAAATATGGAACAGGCTGCTGGCGCAGCTGCCCAGTACAAGACTGGCGCAGCTGTGCCGGCTCTCGGCCAACGGCAGACAGTTCCTGCAATTGGCAAACCACAAACCCAATTTCCAAATTTTATAATAATTCTGACTGTAACCAAGTTGCATTGCATACTAAACATGTATATAAGTTCTTATAACTACTAAACAAGTGTTCTATATCCCAATCACAATCCAATTCGACATAACCAAGAATTAAGAAATCTCAAAAAATTTGCAGAAACAGAAAATGGAAAATGAAGGACAAGAAAGCTATATTGTAATTCTAACATGTATATAAGTCCATATAACAACTAAACAAGCTTTCTATAATTCAATTAGCATATATTGCATCCAAAATCAAGAAGCTTGAAATTTACAGAGAATAAGAAATGGAGAATCAAGAATGTAGTTTATACCTCTTGAAGCTTAGTTTGCTTAACTTCTATTTTTTGTAATTGCTAGACTTCTCTACCTCTCTATATCTCATCAACTCACACTTCTCAACTTAGAATTTGACAGATAATTTTTACAGTAACGGGAAATGAAGAATGGAGCTACCTTTTTATAGAGGAATTGTTATCTAGTTAATGGCTTTGCTCAAAGGTTAGAATTCATAAGGTAGAAGAAGAGAACAATGGGTAATAAGGAGTTGCTCAACTACTCTTCCCCAGCCATATGCTTAGCCATCATCACCATAGAGTATAGCTGCTCAAGTTTACGCAATGGGATTATAGGCCACTGTTTGGCCACCGTTGGAGCAACTGATGGGTCTTATGTCTCAGAAATCTTGCTTAGTTTGGTCCCAACAATGTAATTTTAATGCATATCATTACTATAAATGAAAGGTTTAGGAATTATATGTACTCTTATCATTTAACCCATGTACATTGGTTTCACATTGTTTAATAATTAATGAACATAACAAAAGATAGTTAAGTATTATTAAATTATCTACCATATATTTATGATGTCTCACTTTAATGTATATTCACATTGTTACATAGGCATTGATATGTAATTTAGTAAATCTTAATATATGGTTTCTATGTGTAGTATATTCACATTGCACTATAGTTTATATATACTTGCATGGTCACACTTAAGTATTCCTCTACACTATATAATATAGTTGTATACTATATACTTTATATATTCAAGTATTGCACACTTGCACATAACAATTAATATAATCTTATTATATTAATAACTTACTTATTTGTTTTATTATTCATAATGTCAAATAAATAAATTATTCATCTTATTGATTAATTAACAATAATATTAATTAATCCTTTCCTCGCCAATTAATGTAATTATTAATTTCCATAACAATTGATCGTTTATCACGTACAGTATATAAATATAGATCTTATTATATTTATAGACACATTTCTTCTTATTATTATTATATTTCTTGTAATAATACTAATCACATAATATTAATTAATCACCATTAATATTCTATAACAATTAATTGATATTCTACGATAGCAATTAACAATTAATATAGATTAATTGTTCACTTAATAATTTCTTCGTTAATTAATAGCATCCTTAATATTTTCCATCACTGTGCCACACAAGGCTTTTCATCGAGTTTATTATAAACTCCATATTTTTTCTCAATTGTCATAAATATTCAATTTAATATAATTGAGTTAACTCATAATTCATTTATATTCACATAAATTCTCATTCCCATTAACATATTCATTTAATAAAATATGAAAATTCTCGGGTATTACAACGCCAGTATGGGGGGTTGGCCATTGCATGTGGGGCGCCACAACATAGCTAAACCAAAGGGAACCGGCGCCGCAGCGCCGATGCAGGGGAAAAGCCAGTGAAGATCTTTTGTATGCTCAACACTTGGGGAACGTGTATGGAATGATAGTGAACATATAATTCACATAATGTAACACTTAAGCAAGTGATTTAAACCTTAAGTAAAGGTTGAGTGAAAGTTTAAGAGACGAGTAACGTGAGCGCAGGATACGTGAACGATCCTCATGAATCGTATCGACGGTGGGTGAACGTTCTAAGTATACATTGGTTGTATGACTTAGACATTGACGAAGTTGGTAAGTAAGATATGTAATTATCAAGAAAACTGTAATGAAGGGTAATAAGATGAATGAAAGTCCGAGTGTGTATCGGATAACGAAACATAGGAAGACAAGTAAACGTAAAACACTTAAATCGACGTAAAGGTGTTAAGTATACACGTACGTTAAACGTGCTTAGCATACACGTCGTGTATGGTTTCAACGTAAGAGAATGAAGAATAATGAATAACGTGTAAACGTTAGAAAAGTCGAGTTAATGATAATAACTTGAATAACGTTCCGAGTCAAATGGACCGAACGTTGTAAGATATGAAATGATAATTAACTTAACAAACTTTATAGTTTTAACAGTTCGGCTAAGTTAAGTTTAAGTTGTGGTACAATCGTAGTCTGTAATGGTTGATATATAGTATCTGGGCTAAACAATTTCGTTAGAGAGCAACGGTTAATACGAACTAGCAACCGATCTAACTCACTGTGAAAGACAGTGTAGACCAGACGAGAAACTAGTTCGTTGGTTGTTTGTGGGAAACCACTCAGTGTACTAAATTGAGTACTATTAAAGACTCGATGTGTGCTAAGTGTAGGTGTTATGAGAAGAAGATAAGAATGTAGATTATCATAAAAGATAATTGTAAGTTTGTGACATTTTCGTATGTCATAACAACCGAAGGAATGAAAGTAAAGTTGGTCGCGTAGACTTAAATTACAAGAACGCAAACCATAAGAAGTAAAGTGAAATTTAAACTAATGTGTAAGTCAAATATTGGACTACTTGGTATGTGTTATTCCTTATGTGATACATAGGAATTTTGATGATCAGTTAAGCGTAAACCGTAAGCGGTAGCTGGGCATAAGACAAGTTTCCTAACTTCATTCATTTTTATATGAATGCTAGTTCTTGAACTTTCCAAGATATTGAACTTGGAAAATGTTTACCTATGTACAAGTGTGTGATATTTGTACAAGGTGGTAGAATGTATGAGGCCTTGTGCCACAATGTTAACACTTCAATGTTTATATGAGATGAACTGTTCTGTGATTGCACTACTTCATGTTAAGAAGTTCGGTTTATTCATGAACCGTTATTGTTAAGTCTGTGCTACTGATTCTAGCAAGACATAATATGTATAAAAAAGGTAGAAGAATGGAAGTATGACAAAGTAAAGGTGATGAATGTTTTAAAATGATAGGAATCATAATGTATTCTTATTATTCGAGATGCTTCATAACAATTGTTCGGTTATTGAAGTCTTAAAAGAATTTTGATTCTTGCTTTGGTTGTTATTCAACTGCTATGACTTGCTGAGCAATTGAATGCTCACACTTGCTTGAAATAAAAACATTTTCAGCGAATGACGGTAGTATGTATTAAAGGACCCTGTGAAGATCAAGCTGATCGATGTCCTACTACAGTAAGGCGCTATAGTTGCAAGTACCATTAGCGTCACAAGATGAAGTGCCATTTATCGCATAAATGAGCATGAAGATCAAGCCAAGACTTGTAAAATAGTTAGTTAAACTATTCTGTGGATGCGATAACTAGTTAAAAGTCACACATGTAAGATGAAAGGGATAATGTAATTATCCTTATTCGTAATGAATGAAGATTTTAAGGTAATAGAACTTGGGAATTGAATGGATATATTGTTATTCTTCAGGATATAATGATGTATATATGGAGTATGATGTACTCGTGATGTACGGAATTCAGGTGTGAAGATAGACCGGATTTCGGGGCGTCACAGGTTAGTATCAGAGCTGATAAGTTATAAACCTTAGGTATGAATACTTTAGGCTAAAATCTGAGAGATAAGGATAAGAAAATTGTTGAGTTAAATGATTAAGAAAGAAGATCACGACGTGATCATATTAAATTGTAACAACAGATTTTCTGTTAAACGATGGATGAATTATAGCGCAAGGCTATAATGAAATGGTACTACAAAGTAGTACGAGAAGAAGAACTCGTAAGAGTTGTAAGTTATACGAATTAAAGCAAATTCGTATTATGGAAAAGGAAAGTTAGAAGGTTATAAGTTTTAATTGAGGACTCCTATAATAGCTGAGTTGTATGAACTTTTGTTATGGGCGAAGGTTTGTACTTTGGTGTAATAACCACTCAGTTTATTACATGATAGTCATTGGAATTGTAATGTCGCGCTATCAATATATATATGACGAGAAGGTGAATCTTTTCTCATGTGTATATTGGATAGTAGAATGTGTTAAGATAGGTGCGAGTTCTTGAAACTCATACTTATGAAAAGTTTGTGACTCATAGTTATATGCTATGTTTTTGAGCCCTGAGTGTATAGATAGTCCTTGATTTGTTCTTGGATTATATACTATGAAGATAAGTTCTTAAACACATATGGCTGTGGAAAGTTCCTGAACACATAAAGTGTGACAAGTTGATGAACTATATTACGTTATTGGAATGTTTAGATTGAAAATGAGTTATTTTCAGTATAAGTAGCATTTAAGGTGCTAGAAGAAGTTAGGATTGTCGCAAGTATGTCAATGAAGGAAGAAGAAGGAAGTAGAAAATTCCAAGTCTTCTAGTTATGCTACATTTCAAAGTTATTGACATCGTGCTGATGTGTATGTTTTTGGAAAGAAAATATTAGTTTTAACTTTTAGAAACCAATGGATTTTTAAAAGAGAACTATTCTTTGTATGTCTATGCTAATCATTTCAGCTAGACAGAATTTGATTTGAAATATCAAAATAAATTTCATATCATCAGTGCATTTGATGCATAGATGGTAAAAAGATGGAGTTATTATTATATTTGAACCTAGTGTTGAAGGTGATTATGGATCATCAATCTGCTATGATGAGATGTAGACATACTCTGAAGTGTACGGTATTATGACGTCATTAAACATTTTGAGTTATGATGAAAGAATTAAAAGAAGTAGTCGATGTTAATTGATTTAACTAGACGAATGGTTCAAGTTGATATCCAATTTATTGGTATGGTCTAAGCTATTTGATTTGGCTAGACAAATGGTATGTCATGTTTAAAAGAAATTAAGATTTCTTTGAGAAGTTATGCCAAACCAAATTATTTTGGTGCGAAATCTGAATACATAAGTCTGAGGAGAACACACCTCGAAATGGGGTTGTACAATAGGTTGATCACCTAACGTACCGTAAGAGGTAGTTTACTTTCTTTGTGATTGTAAACAAGCCGACAAATAACCATAGTTTACTTTCTTCGAGCAGCTTCATAACCATTGTTCGGTTATTGAAGTCTTAAAAGAATTTTGATTCTTGTTTTGGTTGTTATTCAACTGCTATGACTTGCTAAGAAATTGAATGCTCACACTTGCTTGAAATAAAAATATTTTCAGCGAACGACGGTAGTATGTATTAAAGGACCCTATAAAGATCAAGCTGATCGATATCCTGCTACGATAAAGTGCTATGGTTGCAAGTACCATTAGCGTCACAAGATGAAGTGCCATTCGTCGTATGAATGAGCATGAAGATCAAGCCAAGACTTGTAGAATAGTTAGTTAAACTATTCTATAGATGCGGTGACTAGTTAAAAGTCACACATGTAAGATGAAAGGGATAATGTAATTATCATTATTCGTAATGAATGAAGATTTTAAGGTAATAGAACCTGGGAATTGAATGAATATATTGTTATTCTTCAGGATATAATGATGTATGTATGGAGTATGATGTACTTGTGATGTACGAAACTTGGGTGTGAAGATAGACCAGATTTCGGGGCGTCATAACTTTGGTTATTAATATAACTTTGCTTTTCTTAAGAATTGGTCACTTAACTTAGGATCTTGATTAATTAACTCCCTTAGGTTTGCATTACTTACAAACCATCCCCTCAATTTCCACCACATATTTAACTTTTGAGTCACCATTTACTATCTCCACCTCCTGAACTTGTGGACATTTGCCTAACCTAACCACACCTTAACCACCCTTGGTTAAATTCTAACTTAAGCGTGGTTAATTGGTGGGAAGGTGAAAAAGCAAGCCACTTTTGTTGACCAAGACTTGTTGACTTTGACTTTTATATTTATACCGTATAATTTTCGTATTATGTACGTATTGTACTCCGTATTATTCTCGTATTATACGTCGTATTATAATTCGTATTATACTCGTATTCTTCTCGTATAATAATTTATATTATACTCATATCATTCTTAATATTATACTTGTTTAATAATTCATATTATACTAATATTCTTTTCTTTAATCTTCTTAAATTAATTACACAGTGGAAAGTTCCATTTATCGTTTCTCAAATTTTATTTGATATTCTGTCTTTCCTCGTCATTCTAACATTAGCGCTTTCTACGAAAAATCTAAAAACTAAAAAACATTTTTTAGTGAATAGTATTTCTGCGACATTTTCCCAAAACATAGTTAAACGATCGAAAAGTCGATAAAAATATTTTTCGTCATTTTTATTTTATCCGATTTCTGCACGTTTTTTGAGAAAACTTTTATTGGATAATATGACTTTTCATGATATATTACCGGCAAATCTTGAAACGGAATATTGTTAGGACATACCGATCTCTCTAAAAGGCTTAGGTTATTCAAACCCTTAGGTTTCATTGGATGAATAATGTCTATTTTGTCTTTTTCTTAAAAAATTATATTTTTTCTTCAAAATTCTTACTCGTTTAATCTGGCACAACCAAAATTCTAACGTTTTATAATCATCCTAGGTCATAAAACGATCTTTAAACACATACCACATAATATTATTAATAAAAACTTATTTTATTAAATAATATTTCTTTAAACTTAATTTATAAGTCTATCCGATTTCTCTGGTTATCACATTCTTCCCTCTTTATAAGGATTCCGTCCCCGAAATCACTACTACAAAATCACATCCATACCTAGATGCCTTTTTCTTACAACCTTTATCAAAGGTATTATCTTCTTCTACATATATTCATCGAGTGTTAATCTCCATTCTTAACTCATCAACTTCTTTTTCTAAGGATCATCATCTATCACAATCATCTTAAGTTAAACATTATGATTAACTACACTTCTAATTAATCGGGATATCACATTCACCACTTCTTCTAAGAATTTCGTCCTCGAAATTTCAGCATACTATTCTTCTTGATTAATTGAGTTTCTTACTGTAAGAACCATGAATTTCATGAATAATTTTTTTTTATTGATACAATAAGAGAACGGATCTTTATTGAAACATAAATGTTTATAATGAGTTATGAGAAAAGTAATTCGATTATATTAAATTGAATTTAGAAGAAAATATAGAGGAATTCAATGAACTTGTAGAATGCCTTGTGTGGCATGAGAAGGGAAAGGGTGGTGATTTAATTAATTAAATGATGAAGGAATTAATAAGTGAAGGATTAATTAATATTACATTATTAATCGTCGTAATTAGTAATAGCATATGAATAAGTAAATATTTATAATATGTTATTATGAGTAACAAAACATTTGCAAGTAAATAATTGATGTGTATAATAAGAGTTATATTTGATTATTGTTGAGTGCAATACATGTTATAGTTAAAATAATGTTGTTAAGAATAATAACCTGTTAAAGAATAAATAAAGATATTAATGGAAATGAGAATTTATTTGAATATAAATAATTTTGTGAGTTAACTCAATTATATTAAATTAAGTAATTATAATAATTGCGAAAAATGCAGAGTTTATAATAAACTCGTGAAAGTCTTGTGTGGCATAGTGATGAAGAATATTACTGATGATATTAATTGAAGAAGGACTTAATAAGTGAACAATTAATCTATATTAACTGTTAATTGTTATTGTTGAATATTAACTAATTGTTACGGAATATTAGTAGCGCTAAATAATACGTTAATTATTATTATTTCAAGTAAAGAAATAATAATAAACCACCTATTTATAAATATGCTGAGATTTATATTTGTTAATGTGATAATTAATCCTATGATTATGAATTAAGTGTTATTAATAATTACGAGGAATGGATTAATTAATATTATTAATTAATTGATAAGATAAGTAAATTATTTACTTCTATGTGCAAGCAGGCGAATTAAATGTATAGCGTATAGTAATTAACTATATAATATATAAAGTTTAAAGTGTGGTGTGACTATATTATATAGAAACCATATAGTAAGATTTACTAAGTTACATGATAATGCCTATATGACTATGTGAGTGTGTGGACATTAATATAATGTATCATGAATATAAATAATAATTGATGATTAATTATATATAATGGAATAATAGAATTAAATAAAAGAGATAATGTGAGGTGATTATATCCGAGTAAATTATACCGGTGAGATAAAATGTACATGGATTATATGTGTTCAAATTGTATTTACTACATTTTGTGAATTCATTAGGATTACATTGTGACTCTAACTAAAGTATAACCTAAGTGTGTATATCATGAAACTAAGTATGTTGTATTGCATGGTTGCCAAGTTGCTGAGCTTCTAATTGGCTTGTCCTAAAATAACAGTCACATTCTCTTCACGTGATATACTCCAAGCTAGCCTATTCCCTATTCCCTCAAACTCAGCAAATTCTAGCTCATGGTCAATGGGGGAGTGGGAATCATGATGGGTTCTACCAACTAATTACCTACCACTCCATAACCTTCATGCAATCCTTCAATCCGTTGGTTTGGTTTGGGAGAGAAAATCATTGTCTGGTTATTGTTTGTTCTATAAATTGAGCCCCCTCCTTCACAAATTCATTTGCTGAGAAATTGTAAGTAAGAATTGAGAGTGTATTGTGAGTTGTTAGATAATTACAGAGGAAGAAGCTTCTATTCCAGTAAACATACTTTGCATTATAAAGGTATACTATAATTTCATTTCTTCAATTCTTGTTTTCTATCAAAACTTTGATTCTTGAATTAAGCTTGAATAATGTGATAAGTTGATTGGATTATGTTTGTTAGCTATTATCTGAGTTAGTGGTATGTTTAAACTACAATGTGGCATGATTATAATCAAATTCGTAGAAAGAATTGAGATTTGGCTTAGCTTCAGAAGCAATCAACTCGGTCCAGGCAACGGCGCAGCTGCGCCCTGGTTATACTGGGGTGCAGCGTAGCTGCGCCTGTACCAGACTTGCGTGTTGTTGGCCAAGGCCCTGTGCAGCTGCGCCAGTTTTGAACTAGGGAGCTGCGCAGCTGCGCCAGTCCTTGATCCCAGTTTCTGCAGATTTTGTTCCTGCTTGATGTCTGTTAAGTGATAGATATTGAAAGGAATTAGGACAAGCATGCTAATGGGTTTGACCTACTTATATGAGTATATGGAGATAACATAAACATGATTTGGCTATGATTGCATGCAAGAATTATGAAACGACATAAACTGTTGAAGTAAACTTAAAGTTTAATGGACGAACGTCAACGTATATGAAGCATAGTTATATTCTGATTTTGATACATGTTTGTATGACCTAGAAACACATGATTTGTATGTTCACTTGCGTAGATAAGTTTCATAACGAAATACGAACGTGCAAACCTCATTAGTAACGAAAATGTAAGTTTTACAAACGAACTTTTGATATGTGTGTAACACATTGATATTCTGATTTTTGAGGCATATTAGTATGAGGTAAAGACGCATGAAAGACATAATAACTTATGTATATATAGTTCATAGTATGACAAGAGCATGTTAGACCTCACTAGCAAACATTTCTAACAAAAATGCAAGTTTTGAAGGTTGATATTGACATGAAAAGACCATATATACATTCTGATTTTTTGGGCATGTTTATATAACCTTGAAATGCATATTGGACCTATTGACTTATGTATATGGATTTCATAATGTAACACGAACATGTTAGTAAGCCTTACTAATAAAAATATAAGTTTTGATTGAGAACCTTAACATGTTATTGCAAGTTTCGTATTCTGGATTTTACGGACATATGAGATAATACTCGTAGATCCACTCATGTATCATACATGTATATATACCATGCTAGATGCCATGATATCAAGTTAAGCATAAATGAAGCATGTTTTCGAACTAATAACAATGATAGTTACATGTATGCGATGTGAATATTCATGAGTATGCTTAATACAAGTTATATGACTACCGTATAGGTTTAAATGACAAACATGATAACTTATGTGAATTCATGGCGTTGTATGACCCTAGGTAGTTAGGAACCATGAATTAGAAGCTATATCACATATGTTTGGAACGAGGGAAAGTTATACAAACATAAAAGTATTATTTAACATATATATGCTATGTGATATTATATGTTGTTATTTGAAACCAATTTTGACGATTAACTTATAGAAATGCCATAACTTGCTAAATAAAATGTATTTAGTATTGATTGTGGTTTTAGGTGATATTAATAAATATGAGAGTATGTTGCTAGTTGTTGCGATCTTATATGATATGAGAATGTGTTTTAAACTCAAAACAAGGAATGTTAAGGATAAAAGTATATTAGTTGAGACTTGTGAATTAAATATGATACTATATAACTATGTAGCTAGGCTAAGACTTAGCTTGTGTGTTGATTGTATATCCAAGATAAGATATGATGTTATACTATATGACTAACGAATATCCTATACATATAAATATATATATCGCGATAGGGATTCAAAAGTATCGATTTATTTAACGAGGATAAACTACGCATAAGGCAAGTTTCCTGACTTACACTCATTTATAGTGCAAGTATCTGAACCCTACTTTTATTGTGTTGCAAGTATTCTATCCTTGTGGTTACTTATTCGAGGAACGTCGTAAGCAAGTTCCCTAACTTATACTCTTTCATTGTGAAAGTTTCCTTGAAACCGTTCTTGTATATTAATTGCAAGTATCTAACTACTCTTTTATTGAGCAAGTATTTGATTCATACTCTTTATTGAACCCATATTCGAGCTTGTACTAACTTTGGTCGTACGAGTAAATAGGTGCTAGAATAATTCTTGCCTTACAAACTTATGTTTCATAGTTTGATTTAAATCATGATTATATTCTTCAAATTATTGTTGCGAGTATTGAACTCATAAATTGTTCTGATATACATTGTTGAAGTTGTCTACGCCATTTAATTCGGCTAGACCAATATCATGAATTGGAAAAAGATCCACACCAATTGCCTTGGTGCGGACTCTTAGAAATTGACTGAGTTGAACAACCCTTGTAAAAAGGGGAACTATATAGTCGGGGTGCCGACAGTGGTGTGGTAGGTTATGCATAACACTAGGTACGATAAGCTGATTCCCTAATTGTACTTGTTTGGGTTACCAGAAAATTTTTTGGTGATTCTAGTATAAGTTCGTGGTTCTTAGCAACCACTCATTATCCAGTATTTATTAACTTAAAACTTTGAATTCTTTGGATTCCTTTATTAATCTTTGGTCCACAGCGACACTCAGTGATGTCTATTCATTCACTTGAAATTATTAAAACTTTCGAAACCTGTAATAACTTCTCAACCCGTAGTGGTCCTTATTCAACTTCACGGAATAGATTTGGAAGTCATTGCTATTTATTTTGTTCACAACATTCTTATTTGAAATCCTGAGCGATTAATTATCGTTTCACCCTTGAGATTTAGAACTGCATATATTCCTGTTCACATTTATTGGCATATTACTTGCTGAGCAAATTTATTACTCACTCTTGCTTCCCATAAACATTTCAGTTAGGGCAGGGCAAGGTGGAACCCCAGGACAGGACAAGTGCGAAGGCAAGGCTATGGAGTAGCTGTGCTTTTCTATATTAGGATGTTTTCATTATGTTGTATTAAGACTTATTTAAATGTTATGTATTAAGAAATGTTTGGTTTAAGTTATGAAGTGTATTAGTAATAGTTTCGAGACTTGGGACGAGAATATTTATGTTATATCAATGTAAATTATTCTGTTATTCCATTGTTTGAGATTTTAGTTGTTATTAGAATTAGTACGTGATGAACCAAATTCGAGATCAGTGATGGTCTGAATTTGGGCGCGTCACACTTACTCTTTTCTCCTATGAGAACTTCTTTTGTCATCACATCATACCATAACTTCACTTTGAAGTATAACTAGAGAATAATTAGATTCCTTTAAAACTTTTCATAAAATGCCGAGGGGTCATAAAGACCATAAACTCTTAGCTAGGTTTAACGGTATTCCACTTCAAACACTCTTTACCGGTATGTTTACGATCACGAAGAAAATAAACTACCTCTTTCATTACGTTAAGTGATCAGCCTATCATATATTTTCCATTCCAGGGGTTGTTCACCTTAGACTTAACATATGATTCCGCTATCAAAATAATTTGGTTTGGCATAAACTTCCAAAGAAGGCTCAATTTTTCATAAACATGATTTCATATTCGTCTAGCCAAATAAAATAGCTTAGACTATACCAACTGTGACGCCCCTAAATTCGGGTACCTTTAAACCTTGAATAAGGTGCTACACGGTACTACAGTATTCAAAACATATTACTATATATTTGAATTAACATTAATATAATTACTATATTATTACAATCTTTCCATCATTCTCCCAGATTATCTATAACCTTTACATGTTCATTACATCATAGTAGAAATTATTACAAAAGTACTATTATTATTGTATCGGCTAGTTACTTTTACAACTTCGTCCTTCCCGGACCCTTCAACCTTTTCGGCCTTAGTTGAAATTTTATATAATTCAAGCAAGAATGAGCATATAATAGCTCAGAAAGTATAAGAGTTTTAAGAACAACAAAATCAAGAATCACGTGTTTAGTATTCAACAACTGTACAAATAGTTGAGAATTAACAAGAATAATCAAAATCGTACTTTTCCTTTGTTTAAAAATATTTTTGAAACCACATTGTGAATATTGAATCTGAGATGGTCAAATGACCAAGAGTAACCGTTCTCTTTTATTAAAAAGGGACTTCCCGATAATATAACCATAGATTCGATATATCTTACGAGCACTTCTAGATGATCAACCTATAGTACTCTAGATCAACACTCATCCGTTAAACGTATTTACGTTTAGTTTTGACCATGCGTGTCAGTTAAAGATTCGACTAAATACATTTGATTGTTCATTCTTAGGCTTACCATTTTATCAATACCAAAGTAATTGACGTTAGATAGCTTAAATTTTCATAAATAACATTTTAAAAGAGTTACTATAAAATTCGTAAATCATTCTATCATTTGTTTAGCCGAACAATGGCATCAACACTTTCTTAAGCAGTACATGGAAAAACATGACTTGAGTACTCGAACAAATATGTAAAAGATTTGCTTAAGTATAAAATTTCACATAATTTCACGAGAGCAAGGCTTAGAAAACTTGCCTCAAGTGTCAACTATTTATAGTTTACGCTAATTCATTTTCTTTACAACCTACAAATAAATTTACATGTATGTACCAATTAGACACATAATTAATACCACATATTGGTTTACTTCTATTTCTCTTACTTTTGTATTCGTTTAATATGTTAAACTTAAGTTATACTCTAAGTTCATTATCGTTGGTTACCATTGGCTGACATTCATTATCATTTGTTAGCAATCTTTGATATTCCAGTATCATACTTCTTTTCTTTTAAACTAGATGTTCAAGTTATTCATTGGTATAGCTTAAACATTTATATCCTATTTAATTACAAAATAATTACCTCATCTCTGTAATTTACGTTTAAGTGATTTTATCCTTCCAATTTAGCTTTCAATCATTAAGTTAAGGTTCTAATACCCTCATTAAGATGTTATAAACAATTAATATTTATCTTCATTTTCGTTCCATAACTTTTCCTTTACTTTCTACTTTAAAAATCTCGTTGCTTATGCAAAACTCTGGACAGATGCTATGGCGCCGAGTTTCAGTACAAATTTGGGCACTGCGGCGCCTCCGGACAGTAAATGGCCTTCAAAGCCAGTGCTACGGCGCCCAGTTTTTAGGAAAAACTGGCACTGCGGCGCCAGGCTTAAACCTTAGAAAAATTTCTAAGTTAAAATTTCAATCCCGACGTCTACTTTGCGAACTCGTATCTTAGTCGTTCTAACTCAGAATTTACCCGTTCTTGAGCCATTCTCTAGCTTTCATGGCATAATCTAAACCCCCTGAATAGAATATTTTTTCTGACATTCTAACTAAGCGCTTAATTAGCTCAAAATTGTTGTGTCGCACAGTTTTTTGTACTTAACGTTTAATTTTCATTTCTTCATAACTTTCTCATCCAGAGTCGGAATGAGTTCATTCTCGAGTCCAAGACTTTCAATTCTTGTGAATTACTCAATTCCTTGGAAAATACAATTCTTGGGATTAACTAACTACAAATGAAAATTGTTCTAACTTAGGTTTTCATCGATTAACATCTTTTACTGAAATTTTTGCCATAACTTCGTTATAACATATTGTTACTCCGTTCCAAAGGGAACATTTTTGCAATTCTTACACTAAGATATGATGGTTTTAAACTTGTCCACCAACAACGTTTAACATAGTTTCTTATGTTCTTCATTTTACGAGTATAGTTTTACTTAGCATGCATAATTTAGTAAATTAAATCCACTAAACCTTCCTTATTTTACCGGTATGCTAAATATTCATCATGAATCTCCCAACCAACCATCAACATACACTTCATAACATCTCTAGAAAGCTTTTAAAGACTTGAGATTGGGAGCTGTCGTTGACACTCCAAAATTAACCTCACTTTCACTTCACAAATTTAAATAATTAGCACATTAGTAAGCAAGGATCGATCCCACATAGAGTAAGTTTGCTTTAGAATTATTCTACTATTTTAAAAGATGGGGGGATTTTGAAATTTGTTTTTAAACTAAGAAAAATAGAATTAAATAATGAGATTAACCAAATATGTAAAAAGTTCAGTTCTGCAGTTCAGTTTCACCAAGTTACAACAATCAATTAATCAAGTTGTTATTATTTATCCTTCAATGAGATTAATAACCCTAGATAATCGCAATCGCTAATTATCCGCAATTCTCCTTTTATTGTAAATTTAAAGTGAAAATCGTCCCAATAAAGCCTAACTATCATACAACCTAGAACTATCAGTCTAGATTTAATATGACAATAGCACGAAGAATGAGAATCAGGTTATTCCAAGCAATAATTACACAATCAGAAATTATTTAACTTATTTTCTAATAATCTTAGCAATACTCAAAAGCTTGTCCACAATTATGCATTACTAATTGCTACTTATGATCAAATATAATATCGTTTGCTTAATACTATATTTTAATCTAGCAGATGATATTTATCAGATTAATCTAACTGGCCAATTTAAATTAATCAGATAGAATAGCATGCAATCAAGTAACACAGATTATCAGAATAAATCTCAAGTAAAAAGGAATAAATAATAATAATACTTAATTAATTAATTACTTGTTAACAAGGTTCCACCTCCCTTTAGAACTGAATAAAGTAACTAGCCTGACATGCTCCTTGTTTGCACTTCAATGAGGTATGATAGTTGGTAGAAGATTGAATGAATTAAAACCTTGTCTATCATCCTCTATTTATAGTGCTAGACAAAGACCTAAATCTTATGAGAACTAGAAATTTAAATTCTAAAAGAAATTACAAAACATAACTAGTTTCCATAAAGAAATAGAATCTAATAAGAAAATAAAATCTCAGTCAAAAGCAATCCTAAATCTGATAGTAATATCAATCCAATTCCATGTAAGAATCTCCAAAAATTGAGAAAGTCAACTGCTGGTCAAACTCCTCTTCAATTCAACTCCAAAATCAACTTGTTTCCATCCCTTTAGCTTTAATTCACCTGAAAACAATAAACAACTTATTAAGCTCATATACACATAAAACATGCAATAAAATCAAACGTAAAGGAATAAAAAATCATAAATATTATACACTAATCAAATTCCCCCACACTTAGACTTTTACACGTCCTCGTGTAAACCCACAAGTCTGATTTCTAGAGAAACTCTACTCAACCATAATGTCCAAAGATTTCAAGACACTAAACCCACAAAAATATAATCAATGCTTCATCAATCAACTCAAGATAACCACTTTGCCACTTCACCAATGAATTTCATTAAGGCAAATTGTATCCATATAAGCACTCTTCTATGATCCACACACTTACCCAACTTAGTTACCTTGGAGTAAAAACCGTGCACACCATTCAAAAACTCAAAACATACTTTTCCTGCTTTATTTTTTTTTTACCAAAACCCTTTTATTTTCTTCTTTATTTTCGATGAATGCATTTTATGCTCCGTTTCACCTTCCTCTATCTTTCTTTTTGTAAGTGAGTGCATTTTATGCTCTTCTCTTTCACTTTTTTTTCTCTTTTGCAACAATTTTTTTGATTTTTAATTTTTTTTGATTTTTTTTCATGGTCCTGCAAAAAGCATAAGCAATTCAATAGTTCTAAAGCATGAGATTAGTGCACATAGACAACTCCACAGATAACTAAGCCAAATGAGCATATGTCACATGTTCAAGTACTCATGCGACACAAATTCAATTCAAATCAATTACTATGGATTATGACTTAGTTTTTCTCAATCATTAACCAATTAAGCATCAAACAGATTTTGAAATTTAGCATTGATTTTCAATCTTTGACTTTAACCTTCGAACACATAGGCTAATAGAATCATGGAACCCAAATTTTTAAAAAAATTTCAAAAGACATCAAATTTCCAAATTTCCTATCAAAATCGGATCAATATTTTTAAATAACATAAAAACTAAATCTTTCCCCCCACACTCAAACTTTACATTGTCCCTAATATAAGAAAATCGTGCAAAGAAGAAAGAATATTATTCAATTATCATGCAAAAACTAAAAAGTAAAGGGAGAGAAAAATCAAATCTGAGTTCTTGGGTTGCCTCCCAAGTAGCTGCCCTTGTTTATTGTCTTTAGCTTGACATCATGTCTCTCTTCTCATCCTTCATAGATTGGATCATCCAACTCCACCAAACTCAACATCTTCACCTCTTCCATTTGAAATCCTTCGAATAACGGTTTTAGCCTGTGCCCATTTACCTTGAAAATTTGTCCTGTTTTTGGATTTTTTATATCTATAGAACCATGAGGAAACACATTAGTAATAACAAAAGGACCTTCCCAATGAGATCGCAGCTTACTCGAAAATAATTTTAGTCTTGAATTATAGAGAAGAACTTTTTGTCCAATGGTGAAATTTTTTCGCAAGATTTGCTTGTCGTGAAAAGTCTTCGTCTTGCTCTTGTACAGTTTAGCGCTCTCATATGCTTCATTCCGCAACTTATCTAGCTCTTGTAACTGCAATTTCCTATGCACTCTTGCCTCGTCTATACAAATGTTGCATTGATGAATAGCCCAAAAAGCTTTGTGTTCTAACTCCACAGGTAGATGACACGATTTCTCAAACACCAACCGATATGGAGACATACCAATGGAGGTTTTGTATGCGGTTCTATACGCCCATAGTGCATCTTCTAGCCTTAAACACCAATCTTTCTTGTTTGGATTGACTACCTTTTCCAAGATGGATTTTATCTCACGGTTTGACACCTCGGCTTGCCTATTGATTTGTGGATGATAGGATGTAGAAACCTTATGTAGAACATTGTATTTCTTAAACAAAGCCGCAATCACCCTATTGCAAAACTGTGTCCCTCTATCACTGATAATAGCCCTCGGAGTTCCAAACCTGACAAATATGTTAGATCTAACAAAATCTGCAACAACTTTAGAATCATCAGTCCGAGTGGCTTTTGCCTCCACCCATTTGGAAACATAATCAACAGCCAAAATAATATAGAAATTACCAAAAGAAGCAGGAAATGGTCCCATAAAATCAATACCCCAAACATCAAAGATTTCAATAATTAAAATAGGATTTTGTGGCATGTGATTTCTATGTGAAATATTACCCGTCTTTTGATAATTTGCACAAGATCTACAAGTAGGAGTCTTTGAAAATTATAGGCCAGAAAAATCCACTTTCTAGAACTTTATGAGCAGTCCTTTTTGGGCCAAAGTGCCCTCCACAAGAATATGAGTGACAAAAGGTTAAGATAGATAAAAATTTATTATTTGGCACACACCTTCTAACGACCTGATCGGCACAGAATTTCCATAGATATGGATCATCCCATACATAATACTTGGCATCACTCTTAAGTTTGTCTTTTTGGGCTCTAGAGAGGGTACTTGGAAGATATGCACTTGCTAAGTAATTCACAATGTCAGCGTACTAGGGAAATTCCTTATGAATAGAAAGTAGATGCTCATTTAGAAAGAAATCTTGTAATGGTAGTGCTTCCTCATCCCTCATTAACCTGCTCAAGTGATCCGCCACCAAGTTATCGGCCCCTTTCTTATCGTTAATTTCTAAGTTAAATTCTTGCAAAAGCAGAATCCATTTGATAATCCTTGGTTTAGAGTCCTTCTTGGTTAGAAAATACTTGAGAGCGGCATGGTCAGGATAAACTACAACTTTAGTACCAAGCAAATATGATTGAAATTTATCTAAAGCAAAAATAACATATAAGAGTTCTTTTTCCGTTGTAGAGTAGTTAATCTGAGCAGAGTTTAGAGTTCTCGAGGCATAATATATGGCATGAACAGCTTTGTCAATTCTTTGGCCCAAAATAGCACCCACTGCATAATTGCTCGCATCACACATGATTTCAAAGGGTAGATTCTAATTTGGAGGTTGAATCACTGGTGCAGAAGTTAATAGGCTTTTTAACTTGTCAAACGCTTCTTTGCACTCATTGAAAAATTGGAATTCTTCATCCTTTTGCAACAATTTACACAATGGCAGAGCTATCTTCGAAAAGTCCTTGATAAACCTGCGATAGAATCCGGCATGTCCAAGAAAAGAGCGAATCTCCCGCACACTTAACGGGGTAAGGTAGAGTAGAATTACATCTATCTAGCTTATCAACTTCTAAACCTTTAGCTGACACGAATTGACCAAGTCTATACTTGTTCTACCCATAAACTGACATTTTTCCCAAATAAAGAAAAGAATTAGGTTTCCAAGTATCTTTCTAATACACGAGTCAAATTATCCAAAAGATATCCAAAGAATAACCATGAATTATAAAATCATCCATAAAAACCTCAATGCAGTTTTCTAAAAGATCAGAGAAAATGCTCACCATGCATCTTTGGAATGTTCATGGTGCATTACACAATCCAAAAGACATTCGACGATATGCAAATGTGCTAAAATGACATGTGAATGTGGCCTTTTCCTGGTCTTCGGGTGCAATTACAATTTGGTTATAACTTGAAAAACCATCTAGAAAATAATAATAAGCACGCCCAGCTAATCGTTCTAACATTTGGTCAATGAAAGGAAGAAAAGTGATCTTTTCTTGTTACAGCATTCA